>WNWK01001434.1:170000-202500 GCA_009830355.1 Cherax destructor | reverse complement strand
ATCAGTGGAAAGGTATGCTCAGTGAACCTATTCCACGGACCTATCCCACGGACCTATCCCACGGACCTATCCCACGGACCTATCCCACGGACCTGTCTCGACTAAGCTTAGAAATTCTAGACAAATTCCAGAGAGTTGATCTCCGAGACATAACGACATATTTGACATCCTTCACAGGCTAGAGTTAGAATCAGACAGACAGGACAGACAGACATACAGCGAGGGAGATACAGACCCAGACAGACACCTGACAGTCACATTAACAGAGACAAACTGGCGGCTAGAGAAACAGTAGGCAGAGAGAGGAGAGAGAGAGAGAAAGCCTGACAGACAAAAACAGTCTGAAATACAGACGTATAGACAGAAACACACAACAAACACACACACACACAGACATACAAACACAGGCATACATATATAGACAGACATGCTCAGACAGGACAAACACACACTGACCTACAAATACGCGGAAATACAGACGTACAGACACATGAGCAACAAATTAAGAACCAGCAAGTACAAACACAACACACACAAAACGGGAACCGAACGAATAACAGACCACGGAAAATCAGGATTGAAAGCACGGGTAATGTGAGCGTGCAGAACTTTACGTTCTCCTGTGTCCTACAATTAGTCAGTAGATTTGTACCTCCACTGTTATTATCTTTCCTTATTTACTGAGCGACCACGAGCGTATAAAATGTGACGAGGGAAGAGAGTTGGAAGATTTGGTGCCTTGAAATGTCGTAGCGGAATATTAAATGACGATAAATGAGAGCCACGGACGCTGCCCCATTCTTAATAATATCACGGAGAAGTCAAAAATAAAATAAAGAAATTGATAAATTAAGCTAAATATATAAGAAGGTAAAAATGTGAATGGGCAGTAAAGTGGTTGAGGCTTTACTACAACCTCTATTTACACGCAAATGTGTACTGGATATTATTTTCTTTATTTACTGCTTTTATTTAATTTCCACTTCGCTAGTTCTCGCCCATTTTTATTCCTGAGGAACCTTCCGTTCCTTATATTGTCTGACTTGCGAGGTATTTCTCGCTATTTATGTTCCCCGCGTGTCTTCCTGAGGGTGGGTAGGTAGGTACAGTGTCTTCCTGAGGGTGGGTAGGTACAGTGTCTTCCTGAGGGTGGGTAGGTAGGTACAGTGTCTTCCTGAGGGTGGGTAGGTAGGTACAGTGTCTTCCTGAGGGTGGGTAGGTAGGTACAGTGTCTTCCTGAGGGTGGGTAGGTACAGTGTCTTCCTGAGGTGTGGGATAGGTAGGCAGTGTCTTCCTGAGGGTGGGTGGGTAGTGTCTTCTGAGGTGGGTAGGTACAGTGTCTTCCTGAGGTGGGTGGGTAGGTACAGTGTCTTCCTGAGGGTGGGTAGGTACAGTGTCTTCCTGAGGGTGGGTAGGTACAGTGTCTTCCTGAGGGTGGGTAGGTACAGTGTCTTCCTGAGGGTGGGTAGGTACAGTGTCTTCCTGAGGGTGGGTAGGTACAGTGTCTTCCTGAGGGTGGGTAGGTACAGTGTCTTCCTGAGGGTGGGTAGGTACAGTGTCTTCCTGAGGGTGGGTAGGTACAGTGTCTTCCTGAGGGTGGGTAAGTAAAGTGTCTTCCTGAGGGTGGGTAGGTACAGTGTCTTCCTGAGGGTGGGTAGGTACAGTGTCTTCCTGAGGGTGGGTAGGTACAGTGTCTTCCTGAGGGTGGGTAGGAGGTACAGTGTCTTCCTGAGGGTGGGTAGGTACAGTGTCTTCCTGAGGGTGGGTAGGTACAGTGTCTTCCTGAGAGTGGGTAGGTACAGTGTCTTCCTGAGGGTGGGTGGGTAGGTACAGTGTCTTCCTGAGGGTGGGTAGGTACAGTGTCTTCCTGAGGGTGGGTAGGTACAGTGTCTTCCTGAGGGTGGGTAGGTACAGTGTCTTCCTGAGGGTGGGTAGGTACAGTGTCTTCCTGAGGGTGGGTAGGTAGGTACAGTGTCTTCCTGAGGGTGGGTAGGTAGGTACAGTGTCTTCCTGAGGGTGGGTAGGTAGGTACAGTGTCTTCCTGAGGGTGGGTATGTAGGTACAGTGTCTTTCTGAGGGTGGGTAGGTAGGTACAGTGTCTTCCTGAGGGTGGATAGGTACAGTGTCTTCCTGAGGGTGGGTAGGTACAGCGTCTTCCTGAGGGTGGGTAGGTACAGTGTCTTCCTGAGGGTGGGTGGGTAGGTACAGTGTCTTCCTGAGGGTGGGTAGGTAGGTACAGTGTCTTCCTGAGGGTGGGTAGGTAGGTACAGTGTCTTCCTGAGGGTGGGTAGGTAGGTACAGTGTCTTCCTGAGGGTGGGTAGGTACAATGTCTTCCTGAGGGTGGGTAGGTACAGTGTCTTCCTGAGGGTGGGTAGGTACAGTGTCTTCCTGAGGGTGGGTAAGTACAGTGTCTTCCTGAGGGTGGGTAGGTACAGTGTCTTCCTGAGGGTGGGTAGGTACAGTGTCTTCCTGAGGGTGGGTAGGTACAGTGTCTTCCTGAGGGTGGGTAGGTACAGTGTCTTCCTGAGGGTGGGTAGGTACAGCGTCTTCCTGAGGGTGGGTAGGTACAGCGTCTTTCCTAGGAGTAGGTAGGGTACGGTGTCTTCCTGAGAATAGATAGGTAGGTACACTATGTTAATTTGCGTTAACCTAACTTGCGCAAAGTCTAAACAAACCTAACCTAATGTTAAACTAAATAAATCATATGCAATTAAATCTAAATCTAGCCTGACATGACACAACTTAACCTAACTTTACCGTAGCCTAATTTAACGTAATCTATCTTAACCTAGCTAAAATGGTGTTAGTTTAAGCATACAATGGGGAAAAATAAACGTACGTTACGTTATATTCAACGTATATCACACACCCATGTAGGTATGCTCCCTCGACCAGCAAACCAGGTGCTAAGGGTGTAAGTAGGTGCGAAATCTCTTTATGCTAGCGCCTTGGTTCAACCAGCCAATCACATATCCTCTGTAATTATTGTACATATAATTGCTTGCTGTTTGAAGGAAATATATAAGTATTTTCTCTCTGCTATCTTTTGCTCGTTTTTAGTTTCTACCTTGGTTATCGTGCTACAACCAGGTGTGCAGGCCGGTAGACTGCACTTGTGTTCGTAATACTAGACCAAAACATTGGTTTCTTAGCGAAATAAAAACATTCATTACATTTTTATTTTACATAAAAATGGATATGTAATTTGAACGAGATCTATTGTGGCATCTATCAGCGCCTGCACGACACTCGTGGCATCTATCAGCGCCTGCACGACACTCGTGGCATCTATCAGCGCCTGCACGACACTCGTGGCATCTATCAGCGCCTGCACGACACTCGTGGCATCTATCAGCGCCTGCACGACACTCGTGGCATCTATCAGCGCCTGCACGACACTCGTGGCATCTATCAGCGCCTGCACGACACTCGTGGCATCTATCAGCGCCTGCACGACACTCGTGGCATCTATCAGCGCCTGCACGACACTCGTGGCATCTATCAGCGCCTGCACGACACTCGTGGCATCTATCAGCGCCTGACGACACTCGTGGCATCTATCAGCGCCTGCACGACACTCGTGGCATCTATCAGCGCCTGCACGACACTCGTGGCATCTATCAGCACCTGCACGACACTCGTGCATTCAGCGCGCACTCGTGGCATCTATCAGCGCCTGCACGACACTCGTGGCATCTATCAGCGCCTGCACGACACTCGTGGCATCTATCAGCGCCTGCACGACACTCGTGAGGTGAGAGACAGATGAAAGAGACATGTGGAAGTTTTCTTTAAATTATGTCCATGTATTGTATTGATAAAGCCACTGGTTGGCGAAACGTCTACAAGATACCCCGGTGTTGAACATGTGTCTAATTGATAGTCTCGTCAATACTGAATTCCACTGACAGAGGTGACAGAGAGAGAGAAGAGAGAGAGAGAGAGAGAGAGAGAGAGAGAGAGAGAGAGAGAGAGAGAGAGAGAGACTAATGCTGCTTTACAAAACAACAAAGAATTCAGTGCTGTAACACTGTTTATACACTGAGAGTTTAACCTTAGTTCTAAGTTTTAAGTATTCCTGACGGGTGGGGAAGATCTTACATGCAGCCTTAATGACTCTCGTGTAGTCGACAGGCTTGAAATCACCCCATTAACCATCCTTTTTTTAACATACTGGTCGTCTCCCACCGTGGTAGGGTGATTCGGGGAAATAGAAAACACATTCACCGTCATTCATTCAGTGACTGTCTTGCCAGAAACGTTCTGACATCACAGTTTAGATGACCATCCCAACTGCAACATCCCCGCCGCCTCCTTCAGAGCGTAGGCACTGTACTTCCCACCTCCAGAACTACTTCAGAGTGCAGACACTGTATCTTTCCCCTCCAGGACTCCCTCAGAGTAGAGACACTATTTTCTAAACTTTCTGGACTGCTTCAGAGAACAGACACTATTACCCCAACTCCAGAATTCCTTCAGAGTACAGACAATGAACCTTCCATACCTCCAGAACTCCTTCAGAATACAGACACTGTACTTTTCACCTAAATACAAAGGACGTTCAGAGACTACAAGGACGTCCCAGAAGACCTACAAGGACTCGAAGACCTAAAGGACGTCCAGGAAGACCTACAAAGGACGTTCCAGGAAGACCTACAAAGGACGTCCCAGGAAGACCTACAAAGGACGTCCCAGGAAGACCTACAAAGGACGTCCCAGGAAGACCTACAAAGGACGTCCCAGGAAGACCTACAAAGGACGTCCCAGGAAGACCTACAAAGGACGTCCCAGGAAGACCTACAAAGGACGTCCCAGGAAGACCTACAAAGGACGTCCCAGGAAGGCCTGGAAGGCTGGTGTGGAAGACGTTTTTTGTGGCAGAGACTGTCCAACTATCGTATTTACGGGGAAGCACTAAACACGTATGGGTCACACAGTCCTAGAGACTCAAAGGTACGGAGTATGGGTACGAGGGAGGGGAAAGTGGCTCAAATTCCTTGGATTGAGAAACATTTTTTCCTTCCTTCAAGGAAGGCAAAGGCTTAAGTCTGCTGATAGACATGTGTAAGCAAGTTAAGAGTAGGAACAAGTGATTTTTACAAATTTGACCTCAAATTAGATTGCATATATTTATATAGCCAAGTGAAAAATTGATTTTAAATATTAATAATGAAAAAAATTATGAAAATATTGAAAATAAAACAAAAATGAAAATGAAAATAATAATAATAATAATAATAATAATAATAATAATATTTATTGACAGTACTATCATCATAATCACAATCAGGAAAAAAAAATACCTTTATTTGAATATTGCAGCTTTCTATCAAACATATTAAATCCACCTATTAAAATTTTATGATCCAAGAATTACCATAAAATAATAATGACACCCGTCACATTAAACTACGAGACGCTGTAAAAATCACACCTGTGAGAATATTATTTACGGAGTCTCCCAGGGCCGTGGTAGCATCAATCAGGTGACTACTCAGGCTGGCCGCCACGCCACTCAGATCAATGCGTGTAAATACGCTTAAATGGGGTCTAAGTCAGGGGTTAATTGTTGTGTTTTAGGCAGCACGCAAGAGTTCCACTCTTCTATTAGGAAGAAATACAAGAAAAACACTGTGCCGTCGGGAGATCAAAATGTGGAAAGAGTGGTGGTTCGACCTCAGGTTGAGGTCCTCTTCAGAGGAATATTTTTTTTTTGGTGCCGTGTAGGATTTTTGTCTCATTGATGATGGGTGTTCGTTACTTTCCATGTGTGTGTGTGTGTGTGTGTGTGCTACCATTTTGTACTAGTCACATGTCGATTAGACAATAGGCCTGCTGTATATGTGTGCTTGTGTATGTTAGTTATGTGTGTGTGTGCTTGTGTATGTTAGTTATGTGTGTGTGTGCTTGTGTATGTTAGTTATGTGTGTTGTGCTTGTGTATGTTAGTTATGTGTGTTGTGCTTGTGTATGTTAGTTATGTGTGTGTGTGCTTGTGTATGTTAGTTATGTGTGTGTGTGCTTGTGTATGTTAGTTATGTTGTGTGTGTGTGCTTGTGTATGTTAGTTTGTGTGTGTGTGCTTGTGTATGTTAGTTATGTGTGTGTGTGCTTGTGTATGTTAGTTATGTGTGTGTGTGCTTGTGTATGTTAGTTATGTGTGTGTGTGCTTGTGTATGTTAGTTATGTGTGTGTGTGCTTGTGTATGTTAGTTATGTGTGTGTGTGCTTGTGTATGTTAGTTATGTGTGTCTGTGTGCTTGTGTATGTTAGTTATGTGTGTGTGTGCTTGTGTATGTTAGTTATGTGTGTCTGTGCTTGTGTATGTTAGTTATGTGTGTGTGTGCTTGTGTATGTTAGTTATGTGTGTGTGTGCTTGTGTATGTTAGTTATGTGTGTGTGTGCTTGTGTATGTTAGTTATGTGTGTCTGTGCTTGTGTATGTTAGTTATGTGTGTCTGTGCTTGTGTATGTTAGTTATGTGTGTCTGTGCTTGTGTATGTTAGTTATGTGTGTCTGTGCTTGTGTATGTTAGTTATGTGTGTCTGTGTGCTTATGTATGTTAGTTGTGTGTGTCTGTGCTTGTGTCTAAGCCTGTGCTTGTGTATGTTAGTTGTGTGTGTCTGTGCTTGTGTCTGTGCTTGTGTCTGTGCTTGTGTCTGTGCTTGTGGCTGTGCTTGTGTATGTGCTTGTGTCTGTGCTTGTGTCTGTGCTTGTGTCTGTGCTTGTGTCTGTGTAAGAATCGTTCTCTTCAAAGAATCTGCCAGGAGTTCCTGTTCTATTTATGATATGTTAATTGCAACACGAAAGGCCTAGAGCTATCATACAACTCCCCTTGTGGCTATTTTACACACACATACACACACACACACGCCAGAAAGAGTACTTGTGGAATGACAGACTAAATATATAGACTAAATATCGTTCGTGATTATATATGGAAATATTAAAAAAATATGCAAACAAATTTAAAATTGTTTTACATATTTTTCCTATGATTTCCCCAAGGTACTGATGAGCCTACTTAGCGAGAACATAAACCTTATGAAACTTTTTCTTGTCTGGAGAATATTTTTCAAAAACTTATATATATAAATATATATATATATAAATTATATATATATATATAAATATATTATATATAAATATAATATATATATATATATATATATATTATATATATATATATATATATATATATATATATATATATATATATATATATATATATATAATCACGAACGATATTTAGTCGATATATTTAGTCTGTCATTCCACAAGTACTCTTTCTTGCGTGTGTGTGTAGTCACCTAATTGTGGTTGCAGGGGTCGAGACTCAGCTCCTGGCCCCGCCTCTGCGCTGCCCGCTACTGGGTATCTGCTCTCCCTGCTCCATGAGCTTTATCATACCTCGTCTTAAAACTGTGTATGGTTCCTGCCTCCACTATGTCTTTCTCTAGACTATTCAACTTCCTGACTACTCTGTGGCTGAAGAAATGCTTCCTAACATCCCTTTGACTCATCTGAGTCTTCAGCTTCCAGTTGTGTCCCCTTGTTTCTGTGTTCCCTCTCTGGAACATCCTGTCACTGTCTACCTTGTCGATTCCCCGCAGTATTTTGTATGTTATCATGTCTCCTCTGACCCTTCTTTCCTCCAGTGTTGTTAGTCCTATTTCTCTCAGCCTTTCTTCATAGGACAGACCCCTGAGTTGTGGAACTAACCTTGTCGCAAACCTTTGCACTTTCTCTAGTTTCTTTATGTGCTTGACCAGGTGTGGGTTCCAGACTGGTGCTGCATATTCTAGTATGGACCTGACGTACACGGTGTACAGTGTCTTAAACGAGTCCTTGTTAAGGTAACGGAACGCTAATCTTAGGTTTGCCAGTCGCCCATATGCTGCCGCAGTTATCTGGTTGATGTGTGCCTCCGGAGACGTGCTTGGCGTTATACTCACCCCAAGGTCTTTCTCCTTTTCCGAGGTTTGTAGCCTTTGTCCGCCTAGCCTGTACTCTGTCAGCGGTCTTCTTTGCCCTTCTCCGATCTTCATGACTTTGCATTTGGTGGGATTGAATTCGAGAAGCCATTTGCTAGACCAGATGTCAAGCTTGTCCACGTCTGTTTGAAGTCCTGCTTGGTCCTCCTCCGATGTGATTCTCCTCATTAATTTCACATCATCTGCGAACAGAGACACTTCTGAATCTATCCCATCTGTCATGTCATTTATATATACCAAGAATAACACTGGTCCTAGGACTGACCCCTGCGGTACACCGCTCGTCACAGGCGCCCACTTGTGATACCTCATCACGCACCATGACCCGTTGTTGCCTCCCTGTGATGTATTCCCTGATCCATTCCAGTGCCCTTCCTGTTATACATGCTTGTTCCTCCAACTACTTTACTAATCTCATGTGAGGAACTGTGTCGAAGGCCTTCCTGCAGTCCAGGAAAATGCAATCAACCCACCCTTCTCTCTCTTGCCTTACCTCTGTTACTTTATCATAGAACTCTAGGAGGTTTGTTACACAGGATTTGCCTTCCCGGAATCCGTGCTGTCTGGTATTTATTATCCTGTTCAGCTCGAGGTGCTCCACCATTCTTTTCCTGATGATTTTCTCCAGGACTTTGCACACTATACATGTAAGTGACACTGGTCTATAGTTTAGTGCCTCTTTTCTGTCTCCTTTTTTAAAGATGGGGACTACGTTGGCCTTCTTCCATACCTCAGGTAGCTGCCCAGTTTCAAGGGATGTGTTGAATATTATGGTAAGTGGCACACTCAGTACCTCAGCTCCTTCCCGAAGAACCCACGGGGAGATATTGTCCGGACCCATCGCCTTTGAGGTACCAAGGTCACTGAGTAACTGCTTCGTGTGTGTGTGTGTGTGTGTGTGTGTGTGTGTGTGTGTGTGTGTGTGTGTGTGTGTGTGTGTGTGTGTGTTTCATCTGTTTATACTCACCCTATTAATGTTTGCAGAACTCGAGTCTCAGCTCTTGGTTCTGCCTCTTACCGAGTTTACAGTTCGATAGACAATTAAATTAGGTCACACCTATTCTTAAATATGTATAGTACCTGCTTCTACAACTTACTGATCCAGGTCAATAAATACTCTGTAATGTCCCATGATCTCATGCGAGTGTAGGGCCCAGCATAAAGGGGATGTAAATAGCGTGTTGAA
Organism: Cherax destructor; assembly: GCA_009830355.1. Lineage (NCBI taxonomy): Eukaryota > Metazoa > Arthropoda > Malacostraca > Decapoda > Parastacidae > Cherax > Cherax destructor. Next base: position 193,323 of record WNWK01001434.1, on the reverse strand, counting down.
AATATCCAGCCAAGACAGGACTCACAGCAATGGTTTTAAGTTGGAAAAGTTCAGATTCAGGAAGGATATAGGAAAGCACTGGTTTGGTAATAGAGTTGTGGATGAGTGGAACAAACTCCCGAGTACCGTCATAGAAGCTAAGACGGTGTGTAGTTTTAAAAATGTAAGATAAATACATGAGTAGGTGTGGGTGGGTGTGAGTTGGACCTGACTAGCTTGTGCTAATAGGTCTGATGCCGTGCTCCTTCATTAAGTGGAAGTGACCTGACTACCTGTAATTTACCTGGAGAGGGTTAACTCCAGGTAGTCAGATCTAAACCGGGGAGTGATGGACCTACCTCGCATGAGTCAGTAGGCCTGCTGCAGTGTTCCTTCTTTCTTATGTTCTTATACCCGTTTCCACACCTCAGGAACAGTCTACAATTATCAATCCTATCAAGATCTCCGAGTACAATTTGTATGTGGTTATGTCTACCCATGTTCCTTTTCTTCAGTACAATGCATGTACTCTAAAGGAGGGGTTTGGGATATTTGCTGTTTGGAGGAGCGTCTAAACAGTTGTATTTGCACGCTTCTAGCAAGACAGTGGCAGTGTGAATAATGATCAAAGTGTTTCTTTTACGGGTCACCCTGCCAAGACAGTAACAAAAAAATTGAGGTTTATCAGGTATGCTTCATGTTATTGCTGTATATTATATGTGTGTGCGTGTAAAATTACCTATTTGTCCCTACATGAGCAGAATTATGCTCTCATTTCCCAGTCTTCATTTTTTTTTTTTTAACAATTTTCTCGCTAATGTGATTGTTGCACTTAATATATCCTTGTAATTCACTTCCTGTAGTCTGCCATCTAGTGAGCAAAATTTGTATCGTATTCCTTCGGCTTCACTTATTCCTAATTTTACAACCGTGACATCTTAATCGTCCCTGTACAACGAATTCTTCTTCGTCTATTCTTTCGTCTCCATTTATAACCTTCGATGTTGTTATCATGTCTCCTCTCTTCCTGCTATCAGACAGAGCGGACATCTGTGTTAACGACCTTTCATGCTAACTCACATCGTTCGCCTCTGGTCACAAATTTGTTATTCCTGTTAACTTTTCTAATTAATTTTCACACAAGGTTTGACACAGCTGCTGTACGTTACTATTTCAACGTAACAAGTAAACATAAGTGATTGTGACGTAGACGTTTCCTGAATTTCCCTTAAACGACGCAACGGTAAAACAAGATATTGTTAACAGCCTCTTGACTAGTTTAATACTTTGTACAAGAATGGTATGCAATACCGACAAGATAAAATTAAGACATGTGCAACATCTGGGTATCTTTATTGTAGACGTTTCGCCATCCAGTTGCTTTATCAATACAAATTCTAGGACATAATTTGAAGACAGTAGAATTATAGTTTAATACTTTGTTGCAAAGCCTCTAGTTTAATACTTTTTTCCACAGTCTATAGTCTTCATTTGGCGTTATTTCGTTTTCTCCCATTTCCAATACATGGCATTGATCTATATGAAATTTCATCATCTATGCAACACTACTTAATTTATCAAAGTAATCCTGTGGGTATTTACAGTCGTTATTATTCTGCTCAGGAATTGTATTAACATCCGCAAACATATCATAATACTTCACAGTTTATTCTGGTAAATCATTTATGCAAATAAAAAACATAATTGGATCAAGAACAGATCCTTGTGGCACCCCACTACTGACGTCCTCCTCTTCCAAGAGCATTTCTCTTCAGTTTTATCTAAACCAAACTCCTCTGGAGGAGGGGGAGGGGAGAGGAGGGGGAGGGGGATGTCGTTGAGGTCTGGCCACATGTTTGTATTCCATCAGTTATTTTAAAATTAAAAAAAAAAAAAAAAAAAAAAATAATCTGCCTTTTATTCATCCTATATTTTGCTGTTTCCAAATTCACCTTACAGGAAAATCTCTATCAAATCTTGAAGTCTAGATGGTATATAATGCACCCATCCTTATCTTTCTTGAACAATTTCCATAACTCTGTCGTAATAGTTAGGGAAGTCAGTGTGTGTGTGTGTGTGTGTGTGTGTGTGTGTGTGTGTGTACGTACGTACTCACCTATGTTGTTACATGGGTCGAATCACAGCACCTGGCTCCGCCTCTTCGCGGGTCACTGTTAGGTCCACTTTCTCCCTGCCCCAAGAGCCTTACCGTACCTCTTATTGTGTGTATGTAGGTGTATATGTGTGTGTGTGTGTGTGTGTGTGTGTGTGTGTGTGTGTAGGGAGGGGAGGGGAGCGAGGTAATATACGTTGGAAAAATATGCTCATATACAATAAAGTATGCGAGGTGTGTATATTTTCAGAAAGTATTAACATTTATGTAGTGTTACATAACGTTCATATGTATAACACACCTGTGTGCACGAAGCTGCTGCTCTACACACACACACACACACACAATCTAAAAAACAAATCACCTCCATAAATTGACTTGTCTTCTTTTAAACGAGACTCATGTCTTTTTATTTCCGTAGCTGAAGTTGCATTTTGCATGCAACTGATAGTAATTTTCCTCAATCATTTTCCAGCCTGTGGGTGGTAGTGGGGGTTGGTAGTGGTAGTTGGTTGTAGTGGTGGTGGTTGTTGGTGGTCGTGGTTGTTGGTAGTGGTTGGTAGTTGGTGGTCGTGGTTGTTGGTAGTGGTTGGTAGTTGGTGGTCATGGTAGTATTCAGGTTACAGCTATATTAATTATGTTGTGTGTGTGTGTGTGTGTGTGTGTGTGTGTGTGTGTGTGTGTCTGTCTGTCTGTCTGTCAGAGAGAGAGAGAGAGAGAGAGAGAGAGAGAGAGGAAATACCACTTCATTATCATTGTTCGCTCCACAAACTAATCTCTACCCGTCTGCATGACGCATCGCACCCCAGCACACACTTCACCCTACCTCGCACCGCATACGACACCCCACCTCGCACCGCATACGACACCCCACCTCGCACTGCATACGACACCCCACCTCGAACCGCATACGACACCCCACCTCGCACCGCATACGACACCCCACCTCGCACCGCATACGACACCCCACCTCGCACTGCATACGACACCCCACCTCGCACTGCATACGACACCCCACCTCGCACCGCATACGACACCCCACCTCGCACCGCATACGACACCCCACCTCGCACTACATACGACACCCCACCTCGCACTACATACGCCACCCCACCTCGCACTGCATACGACACCCCACCTCGCACTGCATACGACACCCCACCTCGCACTACATACGACACCCCACCTCGCACACATACGACACCCCACCTCGCACTGCATACGCCACCCCACCTCGCACTGCATACGACACCCCACCTCGCACTGCATACGCCACCCCACTCGCACTGCATACGCCACCCCACATCGCACTGCATACGACACCCCACCTCGCACTGCATACGACACCCCACCTCGCACTGCATACGCCACCCCACCTCGCACTGCATACGACACCCCACCTCGCACCGCATACGACACCCCACCTCGCACTACATACGACCCCACCTCGCACTACATACGCCACCCCACCTCGCACTGCATACGCCACCCCACCTCGCACTGCATACGCCACCCCACCTCGCACTGCATACGACACCCCACCTCGCACCGCATACGACACCCCACCTCGCACTACATACGACACCCCACCTCGCACTACATACGCCACCCCACCTCGCACTGCATACGCCACCCCACCTCGCACTGCATACGCCACCCCACCTCGCACTGCATACGCCACCCCACCTCGCACTGCATACGCCACCCCACCTCGCACTGCATGACGCCACCTCCGCGCCACCCCACCTGCGCATACGCCACCCCACCTCGCACTGCATACGGCACCCCACCTCGCACTGCATACGCCACCCCACCTCGCACTGCATACGCCACCCCACCTCGCACTGCATACGACACCCCACCTCGCACTCATACGCCACCCCACCTCGCACTGCATACGACACCCCACCTCGCACCGCATACGACACCCCACCTCGCACCGCATACGACACCCCACCTCGCACCGCATACGACACCCCACCTCGCACTGCATACGACACCCCACCTCGCACTACATACGCCACCCCACCTCGCACTGCATACGACACCCCACCTCGCACTGCATACGACACCCCACCTCGCACTACATACGCCACCCCACCTCGCACTGCATACGACACCCCACCTCGCACTGCATACGACACCCCACCTCGCACTGCATACGACACCCCACCTCGCACTGCATACGACACCCCACCTCGCACTGCATACGACACCCCACCTCGCACCGCATACGACACCCCACCTCGCACTGCATACGACACCCCACCTCGCACTGCATACGACACCAACTCACCGCTCATGACACATACCAGGTCACTGCAATTGCACGGTGTTTTACGTAGTCTATCGCGTGCCATAACAACATTTCTTTAAACACAAACACACATCTGGATTTAAAGCAGTTAAAAAATCGCTTTACCTTTGTTTTTTTTTGTTTGGATTTATGCTTGTAAAATTCTTGAGGGATTTTCAGGATTAAGGATGCAGTGTTTTACAAGCTACTAGCTATTATCCCACTTCAGGACTTAACGCCTTGAAATAGCCCTGTTACAGAGATTTCCTGAAGGTGCTGAAGTTATCACCGTATTTTAATGTTCGTGGGAAAACGCTACACCTGTAGGGGTCATTTAGCGCCTGGGGATGTAGAAGGTTAACATGTTTGATTCGTGGATGGGAAAGATGGTTATAATTCTTGGAACAGCGAGCCATTCACTGGTATCCATGACTTACGAAATCGTAATGACAGTTGCAAACAAACCAGGATACGGGCGGGGAGTGAACTCGCGGCGGGTGAGTCTTAAAACTTCAGACCAGCACTTAAGTCACTGGGTCAGCTGGCTACAGTAAGATTCATCCAACTATAAATATACCTAGTTGGATGAATCTTATTGTAGCCAGCTGACCCAATGGCTTACGCACTGGTCTGGAGTTTTACGACGCACTAGTCACGAGTTCAATCCCCGTGCGTACCGTGGTTCACTAGTATCTCTCTCTCACTCTCTCACACTCTCACACTCTCACACTCTCACACTCTCACACTCTCACACTCTCACACTCTCACACTCTCACACTCTCACACTCACTACACCACTCTCACACTCTCACACTCTCACACTCTCACACTCTCACACTCTCACACTCTCACACTCTCACACTCTCACACTCTCACACTCTCACACTCTCACACTCTCACACTCTCACACTCTCACACTCTCACACTCTCACACTCTCACACTCTCACACTCTCACACTCTCACACCCTCACACTCTCACACTCTCACACCTCCTTCCACTCACTCTCACACTCACCTCTCACACTCACACCCCCTCACACTCACCACACTCACACACTCACCACACACACACACACACACACACACACACACACACACACACACAGGGAAGGCAAATCATGTGTAACAAACCTCCTGGAGTTCTATGACAAAGTAACAGAGGTAAGGCAGGAGAGAGAAGGTTGGGTTGACTGCATTTTCCTGGACTGCAGGAAGGCCTTCGACAGTTCCTCATATGAGAGTAGTAAAGAAGTTGGAAGAACAAGCATGTATAACAGGAAGGGCACTGGAATGGATCAGGGAATACCTCACAGGGAGGCAACAACGGGTCATGGTGCGTGATGAGGTATCACTGTGACGAGCGGGGTACCGCATTGGTCAGTCCTAGGACCAGTGCTATTCTTGGTATATGTGAATGACATGACGGACGGGATCGACTCAGAAGTGTGTCTGTTCGCAGATGATGTGAAATTAATGAGGAGAATCCCATTGGATGAAGACCAAGCAGGACTTCAAAGATACCTGGACAAGCTTGACATCTGGTCTAGCAACTGGCTTCTCGAATTTAATCCCACCAAATGCAAAGTCATGAAGATCGGAGACGGGCAAAGAAGACCGCTGACAGAGTACAGGCTAGGCGGACAAAGGCTACAAACCTTGGAAAAGGAGAAAGACCTTGGGGTGAGTATAACGCCAAGCACGTCTCCGGAAGCACACATCAACCAGATAACTGCGGCAGCATATGGGCGACTGGCAAACCTAAGATTAGCGTTCCGTTACCTTAACAAGGAATCGTTCAAGACACTGTACACCGTGTACGTCAGGCCCATACTAGAGTATGCAGCACCAGTCTGGAACCCACACCTGGTCAAGCACGTCAAGAAATTAGAGAAAGTGCAAAGGTTTGCGACAAGGTTAGTTCCACAACTCAGGGGACTGTCCTATGAAGAAAGGTTGAGGGAAATAGGACTAACAACACTGGAGGAAAGAAGGGTTAGAGGAGACATGATAACGATATACAAAATACTGCGGGGAATCGACAAGGTAGATAGTGACAGGATGTTCCAGAGAGGGAACACAGAAACAAGGGGGCACAACTGGAAGCTGAAGACTCAGATGAGTCAAAGGGATGTTTGGAAGCATTTCTTCAGCCATAGAGTAGTCAGGAAGTGGAATAGTCTAGCGAACGATATAGTGGAGGCAGGAACCATACATAGTTTTAAGACAAGGTATGATAAAGCTCATGGAGCAGTGAGAGCAGAGACCCAGTAGCGGACAGCGAAGAGGCGGGGCCAGGAGCTGAGTCTCGACCCCTGCAACCACAACTAGGTGAGTACACACACACTGCCAAAAACATAATCCAGTCTTGTATGAGGGAATTATACCCATATTTAATAACACAATTATAGCTGAAGACTTCATTTGCGTAACTGTCAATTGGATCATTCTAACAGGAAATCAAGAGGCAAATAGATTAATTAACATGGTAGATGATTGTCTCCCTAACCTGAATTATCCTCGCTCCCTACACATTAGGATAATTCACGGGGATACGGTTCGTAGTTATGTAAATTAATGACAACTGGGTGAAATACTTGCCAACAGTGATCACAATATCAGAAGACACTTTATAAAAATAAAATGGCAAGTCTAAATTAACACACGCAAAAATTACATAAGTGAAAGCAGCTGACTTGAATAAATTGCCTGGAGCCATTATGCTTCCTGGTTCATGACTATTGTAAAGCAAATGTGGGAGAACTTTAAATGTAAAATTAGATTTAGAAAGACAGTATCTTTACAGATAAGACAACCACCGTACATTAACCAAAACTTTAGATAATATAGTACTAAGGCAAAAATAAAAAATAAGCTCACTTTAAGACGGTACCAAGACTGTCACGTTAAGACACGTGCGACTTATCGTATTTTATTGAGAAGACGTTTCGCCCACCAGGGACTTAACAAATTAATAAATTTCCTGGTGGACGAAACGCCATAACCCATAAATTGTCTTTTAAAATTGTTGAAATAAAACACCATTGATATATATATATATATAAAGACCCTGATATCTATGAACGTTTACAGAGGGAAATTTAGATAATGATTAAAATTGATAATGGGTGTAGGAAACTAAGAACATCTCGGCGACAGCAACATAACCCATTAAGAATTTTTACACGTGAATGAGCAAGAAAAACGTATAACCCATTATATGGATCTTAGCAAGTTGTAATGGCCAGTTACAAGTATTAATCAGGATTGGTTTCTGTGCTCTCAGTGCCCCTTTCAGCTCGCTTCTCACAACCCCCCCCCCCCCAAAAAAAAAAATGGAACCGAACAAGTTTTTCTGCTGAAACTGACTCACTAAATGTCACCAAAAAATTAACACCACGATGCTGAAACTGAAATACTCACTAAATATCACCAAAAAATTAAAACCACGACTACATTAAAGTACACAGAAATCCGAGTGTTAATGCATCTACGAGTTCGGTTGAAATATCAGCCGAATACTAATGTAATTCAGGAATCACATCACACAACCCTTAACAGTTATATTCAACAAATCAATTTATGGCAAATTGTCATGGGACAGGAGGCCGGCTAATCTTATTTCAGTATTCAAAAGCGGATAGATGGCTAATTCACCATCAACTGCAACCCCATCAATTGTGGATGATAGTTGTCGTGACATTTACGTATGCCATAAAAAATATATACAACACACAATAAAAACAATGATGGAATTAACAAGTATTAAAACTTGTACTGTCGATAAAGTACAATATTATTAAAACCCTGGAAGGTGTTGACCTGTTAACCATTAATGAACAATAATAACAAGGCACAATACCGTGATTTGAACAATACAAAAAAAAAACCGCACATGGAATTAAACTTATGAAATTTGGTGATTTGTTTATGATACAAGTTCGACCGTAACGTCGTCATAAGTTTTATTCTATGTGCGGACTGTATTATTTTGACTAGCATTTGCAAAAAAAAAAAAAAAAAAAAATAATGGAGCAACAAAATGGTCACTGAAGCAAGATATCTGGACTCTCAGAAAGCACTCGACAAGGTACCACAAAGGAGATTAAACTAGTCTCATGACCTTCCTGCCTACCCGGAGGAGCCTACCCGGAGGAGCCTATCCGGAGGAGCCTACCCAGAGTGTGTCCAGGGAGCCAACGCCCCCGGGGCCCAGTGATTGACCAGACCCGCAGTTTCAGGACAGCATCAATTATTAATTCACTGTTATGTTAGTGGTTTAGACAACAGTTGGCATCACGGTGACACTGTCATCAAGTTGAAGAATTAGACAGTCGAGTTATTCTCCATTAATATATAACTAGAAGACCCAAATAGCCTTAAGTAGCAATGTCTAAGTGACGACGTCAAAGTAGTGATCCTCCAGCAGAGAGACGTAGATAGGCTGTTGTTGTAGTCAAAACAGCAGAGAAGGAATTCCTTTTTGGATGTAGCATTAGTTATTTGACGTATCCCAGCACGATAACCAGCCTGAAATGTCATGTGAAACGATTACATGGAACTTTATCATGAAACTATGGCACTTCCTTCACCTGTCGCCGGTATATAAGCGCCAAGCTCCATGACTGCTTCAGATCCTTCAAGACCACGGTGCTCTTCACCAACTCCGAGGCTGAGGGGACTGATTACCTCATCTCTTGTATATACTATTTGTATTAATAAAACCACTGGTTGGTGTAACGTCTACAAATAAACATACCCCCATGTTGGAAATGTGTCTAATTCTTCATCTATGGCAAACAGTTTAGCATAAATGTGGGTGAGGGTTTCTACAGACATTCATAGGCTACTGAAATACACTCCACACTGAAGGTCTTTAAGACAATTCAGTCCTAAAATCCGGTTGAACGTTCGTTTATCAGACATATATTTCTAGTCAGACTCCTCCTCTCCAGGACTATGGAAGAGATCAACACCATATAAACACAAGGCGTGTCATGGTATTTTTTATGACAAAATTCCATCTACCAGGGACTTGAAAGCCCCGGATAAACGAAACGTCTTCACAATAAGACGCCATAACCTGGAACATAAGAACATAATAATGGATGAACACTGCAGCAGGCCTACTGGCCTATACTAGCCAAGTCTCTCAGAACCACCCACCCACCTGTTCAACCTTCTTCGGTTGAGCAAAGTTCACTTGAAGCACTGCATTAACAAGATCTGAATTAGTGGAGGGCACTGCAGTGTCTGGCAGTGAAGGTGAAGCAAGAAAAAGCGAAGACAATTACAACAAATAAACAAACAACCACTCGCCATTTTATGTTTAAAAAAAATATATTTATGTCTTTTTTCCTATATGGAACAGCATTTTTGTCCTATTTCTTCGCAGTAGTTTTCAGGGAAAGAGGAGATTGAGGGGAGAGCATTCTGCTTTACTATCATTGCTTCAGTCTAGATACTAGTAAATAGTCCCCAGTCGAGTGGTAGCAGACAGTCTACCAGTGGTAATAACCACGTTGTGAACCGTGAAATCTTGTGCTGTTTACGTTTCCCATGTACCGTACTTGTACTCTCTCTCTCTCCCTCCCTCGCACACTTTATTTCTCTTTCTCCTTACCTCACTCTACTCCCCTACCCTTCCCACTCCCCTTCCTAAATTGCTACCTTCCCTAGTTTCCTTTAAATAACGGGAGCAATTCACCTCATGTTTCAGTACACAACACAGGAAGGAGTGAAGGGGAGGGAAGAGTTACTTGTCCATGACGTAATTACCTGTAAATTGGGTGTGTAAACGACCCTGGCGCCAATGGGATTTGCGCTTTTCTTTATTATAATGGTCTTCAGCGCCATAAATCCCAGTAAATCATAATAAATCACAGAGAGGAGTATTATTTACATCCCTGAATGATAGATACCAGGTAGGAGTCGCGAAGCCCCTCCCTCTAGACGTAAATATGTTGACCACAAGAGTATTATTTACATCTCTGAGTGATAGATACGTGGTAGGAGTCGCGAAGCACTTTCCTCTATACGTAAATACATTTGTTTAATAACCCAAAAAAGTATTATTTATATCTTTGAATGACATACAAGGTAGGAGACATGAAGCCCCTTCATCTAGACGTAAATACATTTGCTTTAGACACCAACAAGAGTATTATTTACATCCTTGAGTGATAGATACGAGGTAGGAGACGAAGCATTTCTCTCTGGAGGTAAATTATTTGCCTTGACTAAGGAGCGTAGGATAATAATAATTGTGAGTGATGTGTTGAGAGGTGAATTAGGAGGCAGATTAACTCGCTGGAGTTGTCGGTGGTTTTATTGCTGAAAAAAATTGCAATACTTTCGAGTAGTCAAGTGCAATGCTTCTGTTGCAGACCAAATGCAATGCTTCTGTTGCAGACCAAATGCAATGCTTCTGTTGCAGACCAAATGCAATGCTTCTGTTGCCCACCAAATGCAATGCTTCTGTTGCCCACCAAATGCAATGCCTCTGTTGCCCACCAAATGCAATGCCTCTGTTGCCCACCAAATGCAATGCCTCTGTTGCAGACCAAATGCAATGCCTCTGTTGCCGACCAAATGCAATGCCTCTGTTGCCGACCAAATGCAATGCCTCTGTTGCCGACCAAATGCAATGCCTCTGTTGCCGACCAAATGCAATGCTTCTGTTGCCGACCAAATGCAATGCTTCTGTTGCCGACCAAATGCAATGCTTCTGTTGCCGACCAAATGCAATGCTTCTGTTGCCGACCAAATGCAATACTTCTGTTGCAGACCAAATGCAATACTTCTGTTGCAGACCAAATGCAATACTTCTGTTGCAGACCAAATGCAATACTTCTGTTGCAGACCAAATGCAATACTTCTGTTGCAGACCAAATGCAATACTTCTGTTGCAGACCAAATGCAATACTTCTGTTGCAGACCAAATGCAATACTTCTGTTGCAGACCAAATGCAATACTTCTGTTGCAGACCAAATGCAATACTTCTGTTGCAGACCAAATGCAATACTTCTGTTGCAGACCAAATGCAATACTTCTGTTGCAGACCAAATGCAATACTTCTGTTGCAGACCAAATGCAATACTTCTGTTGCAGACCAAATGCAATACTTCTGTTGCAGACCAAATGCAATACTTCTGTTGCAGACCAAATGCAATACTTCTGTTGCAGACCAAATGCAATACTTCTGTTGCAGACCAAATGCAATACTTCTGTTGCAGACCAAATGCAATACTTCTGTTGCAGACCAAATGCAATACTTCTGTTGCAGACCAAATGCAATACTTCTGTTGCAGACCAAATGCAATACTTCTGTTGCAGACCAAATGCAATACTTCTGTTGCAGACCAAATGCAATACTTCTGTTGCAGACCAAATGCAATACTTCTGTTGCAGACCAAATGCAATACTTCTGTTGCAGACCAAATGCAATACTTCTGTTGCAGACCAAATGCAATACTTCTGTTGCAGACCAAATGCAATACTTCTGTTGCAGACCAAATGCAATACTTCTGTTGCAGACCAAATGCAATACTTCTGTTGCAGACCAAATGCAATACTTCTGTTGCAGACCAAATGCAATACTTCTGTTGCAGACCAAATGCAATACTTCTGTTGCAGACCAAATGCAATACTTCTGTTGCAGACCAAATGCAATACTTCTGTTGCAGACCAAATGCAATACTTCTGTTGCAGACCAAATGCAATACTTCTGTTGCAGACCAAATGCAATACTTCTGTTGCAGACCAAATGCAATACTTCTGTTGCCGACCAAATGGAATCTCTCCCTCTGCTTGCTGTCGCTGTCTGTCTGCCGCTGTCACTATCAGTGTAGGATAGCCTGTCATTCTGAGCCACTTACGGAGATCTTAATGTTAGTGACCCCGGACAACTGAGCCTCTAGAGTGGTGCTCAAAAGGTCGACGATCAAACAAAATTAAGCTGAAAATCGACACTTTCGCAAGAACTAGTGAATGTATTTGCTCCCTTCTGCTTTTTCTCGTTTCTATTCTTCTTTATTCTTCTTATGTGTGCTTCTCTCATAAGGATTCAGAGCCTTTTATGATTTCTATATATTTTTGTATTTGTTCTTTGGATCTTGTGTGTCTACGTCTATGCCTTCTACCTCTTCGCTTTCTTATGTTCATCTTTCCCTTAGTATTATTCTTTATGTTGCAGAAAGTGACTTACCATCAATACATCATTAACATTCAGGAACTTTAACGATGCAGGTTCCACAGATTACACAACCGTGGGTTCAAGGTTCTTCACTTTGTATTAAGTGGTGCCTGGGAGGCAGCAGCAGTGGGAGAGTAAAGGTAGAAGGGGAAGGGGAATTGGAAGGGGATGTGGAAGAGGTGGTAGAGGTAGCTGTGACATTTACTGAACCCTTCTACCATAAAGAATAAATAAGACAAAATAACAAGGACAAATTAACCACGGAACGGGTAGTTGGATTAATCTTATTGTGACCAAGTGGCTGACGAGGGTCACCATCTGACTAAGACCCGCGTCAGGAAACACCTCTCCAGTTTCCTGACAAATCTTACCTAAGAGCAAGTTGGGAATCTAAGCACACAAGTGTACCGAGAACTAAGCCAGCTATCAGGACAAGTGCAATGAAGATTGCAATGATTGCACTGAGCTCTGCAACCGTACACAGTGAGATTCCTCACCGGCATTCACTGCAAAGACACGTCACTAAAGACCCTTATCCTTAATGAGGTGAAAGAGGCGGACGAAGATAGCGTAGATAAGGTGGAAGAGACAGTAGAAGGGGAGAATGAGGGGGAACGAATGAGGACTTGGAAGAAATTTATAGACAAATATATGAGAAATGGATAAGAACGGGAGGGGAAGACAAGGGGAATGAGAAATGAGAGAAGGGGAAGGAGAGAAGGGAAAGAATACAAAGGAGAGGAGGGAAAGGGGAAAAAGAGAAGTGAAAGAAGAAAAGAGAAGGCAGAAACATTTTTTATTAAACAAAATTGGGTACATTAAAAGTGTACAACTTCCCTACTCTGATTCCCAGTGGGAACAAAATCTACCTATGTTTTCCCTGTCGTATACAAAATGGCTACATTGATGGAACAAAAACTATATTTTAATTATTCAATATGATAGTTACATAATGGGAAAATAGCTAGATATATTTACCTGCCATGTTCAAAATGATTGTTACATGGGAACAAATGATACGTCCCCTCCGTCATATTCTAAATGGGAACAAAAGTTACGTTCTCCCCGTCATATTCTAAATGGGAACAAAAGTTAAGGCTTTTTGTCATACTCCATCACAGAGGATGGTGTTCCTACAGAAATGTGTCAGCCTGAACTGACGGCTCTATAGATGGAGAACTGACGGCTCTATAGATGGAGAACTGACGGCTCTATAGATGGAGAACTGACGGCTCTATAGATGGAGAACTGACGGCTCTATAGATGGAGAACTGACGGCTCTATAGATGGAGAACTGACGGCTCTATAGATGGAGAACTGACGGCTCTATAGATGGAGAACTGACGGCTCTATAGATGGAGAACTGACGGCTCTATAGATGGAGAACTGACGGCTCTATAGATGGAGAACTGACGGCTCTATAGATGGAGAACTGACGGCTCTATAGATGGAGAACTGACGGCTCTATAGATGGAGAACTGACGGCTCTATAGATGGAGAACTGACGGCTCTATAGGTGGAAGGCACAGCAAACCTAGTGAGAGTTTTGTAAAGAAAAAAAAAAGTCAAATTTGGCACACGTGTTGACCAAAACATTACGAACAGATTCAGACAGTGAGCCACTCAAAATGCAAATATATTCCTGGCCGGCTGTGGCGGCCATTTTCCAAAATGGCGTCCCTGAAATTTAGTTTTCAGAACTGAACACTTCAGAGGACTTCAGATTGGGACATCTATCCTATGAAGTTTCTTGATGTTAAATTTTTAGTAAATGCGATTAACTAAAAAATGATCAGAAACTAATATGAATGCCTTTCCATACGCGGTTTAATCCTGAACGTATTTTTTCAATGACATTTACGAAAATTTGTACCACAAGGATGAGCTTTTATCAGAGGTGACTGTAGCTAACGTTAGAACCTTTGTTAAGATTGAATTAAGTGATCCCATAAGGAGTAATTGTAATAACTGGTCTTTGTAAGCTTTTTCTTCTTAAAAAGCCATCTCCATGTAGAATAAACCAGGTTAATGGAATTTATTAACTGCGACACATAAGACAGTTTAACACTCAAAAGGTTTCTCGCCATTAAGAAGAAATCGAACATAAACGTAAATAATCAACGCAACTCATCATTTACTTCTAAATACTCATTACATTTGAATCGAAAACAAAATGGAATTGTCGTATAATAAAGAAAACTTAATGTTAACGACATTATTAAGTAATTTTCTCACAATAAACCCCGAAGAATACCTGGTGAATAAAAGCTAAATGCAAGTTTTGTTTGTAAAGATCACTTTATTAGTCAGATGATAACATTACGATTATTTTTACTTTCTACAAATTTTAATTGCTCTTCTGTGCTAGTTTTATTTTTTTGTCCTTGTCACGATTACATCCACTCAGTATTATTTGCTTGGAATTTTCCTATTTTTTCCAGTTTTTTTTTTCATATTGTAATATTACCTGTTTACTGTGATCTTATTATACACAGACACACACATACGGGGCAGGAGCTATGACTCGGCCCCTGCAACCACTAATAGGTGAGTACACACACATCATATATATATATATATATATATATATATATATATATATATATATATATATATATATATATATATATATATATATATATATATATATATAAAACACTATTATTTACACGTGTTATTTTTCGAAATGGTTCACTATCCAGAACTGTTCATAATGTCTAAGTTTGCCATATTTAGTTCAGTGACGCAAGAACTGAAGATAAGATTTCTTCGGATTTTTAACCCCGGAGGGTTAGCCACCCAGGATAACCCAAGAAAGTCAGTGCGTCATCGAGGACTGTGTCTTATTTCCATTGGGGTCCTTAATCTTGTCCCCCAGGATGCGACCCACACCAGTCGACTAACAACCCAGGTACCTATTTGCTGCTAGGTGAACATGACAACAGGTGTAAGGAACCACGTCGAAATGTTTCCACCCGCCGGGAATCGAACCCGGGCCCTCCGTGTGTGAAGCGAGAGCTCAAGCTACCAGACCACCGGGCTGAGCTGATGCTGAGCCAAGTATTCAGCAAACAAATGATGATATAATCAGTATTAAAATGAAATAATAAAAAAACCCCGACAGGTTGTTAGGTAAGACAGGTGCAGGAATTAGGTATCTTTATTTCGAAAAGTTTCCGGAAAAATTGGAAGAAGCAGAAGAGGTGTGAAGACGATGTAATCTGATTGATAACATCGTCCGATTTCCCGATTACATCGTCCGATTACCCGATGACATCGTCTTCACATCTCTGCTTCTACCAACTCTTCTGTACTCAAGAAGTCTACTGTGTAGGCGAACAGTTTCGAAATGAAGGTACCTAACTGCTACACAGGTGCCTTACCTAACAACCCCATATCAAGCAAATGGGTTCAGCAGCAGCTGTATTCTACTAAAGAATCATACTGTGTGGGGGAAACGTTTGGGTATCTGCTGCACCTGTGTCTTGGTTATGGTATTAGCTGTATATATATCGTTCCAATGTATTAGTAGCAGCAGAAATACTTTATAACATTTACTGTGCACCGTAAATGAGAAAGAAAGAGAAAAGAGAAAGATAGAGAAAGAGAGAAAGAGAGAAAGAAAGAAAGAGAGAAAGAGAAAGAAAGAGAGAAAGAGAGAAAGAGAGAAAGAGAGTAAGAAAGAGAGAAAGAAAGAAAGAGAAAGAGAGTAAGAAAGAGAGAAAGAAAGAGAGAAAGAAAGAGAGAGAAGAGAGAAAGACAGAGAGAAAGAGAGAAAGAAGAGAGAGAAGAGAGAAGAAAGAGAGAGAAGAGAGAGAAAGAAGAAAGAAGAGAAGAAGAGAGAGAGAAAGAAAGAGAAAGAAAGAGAAAAGAAGAGAGAAGAAGAGAGAGAGAGAGAGAGAGAGAGAGAGAGAGAGTTAAGGAAGGGAGGAGGAACTAACTCCACTCACTCAGGAAGTGTCCTCCAAGGGGAAGCGGAAATGAGCTCATTATTCTTGTAATGTAATTTTTGCATCATTGGTGTGATCATCCGTACGTCTTTACGTCTCTCGTAAACTGTTTATTACATCATTTGTGTGTTTTCACATTTGCTGTTCTCAATGTTCCCTTTCCTCATGTTGCCCTTTCTTTTTTCTCCTCTGCCCCTCCATTTATCTTTCATTTTGCCTCCTTTACCTCTCCATTTCTCTTTTCCTGAGCCCACTCTTCTCTCTCCCCAACTCTCTCACTCTCTCCCAACTCTCCTCTCTCCCAACTCTCTCCCTCCCCAACTCTCTCACTCTCTCCCCAACTCTCCTCCACTCTCTCCCCAACTCCTCCTCTCCCAACTCTCCCACTCCCCAACTCTCTCCCCACTTCTCCCTCTCCCCAACTCTCTCACTCTCTCCCCAACTCTCTCACTCTCTCCCCAACTCTCTCACTCTCTCCCCAACTCTCTCACTCTCTCCCCAACTCTCTCACTCTCTCCCCAACTCTCTCACTCTCTCCCCAACTCTCTCACTCTCTCCCCAACTCTCCTCTCCCCACTTCTCCTCTCTCCCCAACTCTCTCCACTCTCTCTCCCAACTCTCTCACTCTCTCCCCAACTCTCTCACCTCTCCCCAACTCTCTCACTCTCTCCCCAACTCTCTCACTCTCCCCAACTCTCTCACTCTCTCCCCAACTCTCTCACTCTCTCCCCAACTCTCTCACTCTCTCCCCAACTCACTCTCCCCATTTCCCCCTTTCTTCTCGTTCCACATCTCTCTCCCTCTCCCTCCTCCCCACATATCTCTCTGCTCCACAAGACGGTAAATCACTAGAGCAGACAGCACTGCCAGACGTACATCATATTTAACCTCTCGTGGAAACCCGTAATCACCGAACTTGAGAATAAGTGTTGCTCTATCTGGCTACATAATGAGACAAATACTACCACAACTTCCCTACCCACTCTACTTCTGTCACATTTACAGGGCAACTTTGGCAAACTTAATTGCCAGCTTGGTAGGCCAAATTACATGGCACCTAAGAAATGCAATATAGTTGAGAGGGAGGGGAATGGTTAGTCGGTAAGGGGGGTGTTTAGGGGTGTGTCGGGGTTGTTGGTGTATTTAAGGGGTAAGGGTGGTTTTTGTAGGGGGCGTGGGGTGATTTTTTAAAAAAATTGGGCAAAATCGTCAGCGCGTTGGTAACCTACTCTTTTACGACATCACACAAGACAGGTTTCCAACCTGAAGTGTTGAAATCTGTCAGCCAGAGCTGAGCAACTTCAAAGGTTTATTGTCAGCCGAACTAGAGTTACTACTACTAGAGATTAGTATCTCTCAGCATGGACTAACTAGTCTTAGTAGTTGTAGGAATAGTATGAATAACAATAGCGGTAGTAGAAGCAACAGTAGCAGTAGCAGTTTTAGTAGTAACAGTAGCAGTAGTACTAATCAAGGCGTGTCTTAGCGAGTGTAATTAGATCCCAACAGCAAAAGGCTGTACAATAACATACATCCCGACCCAGCTGACGAACGAGCGGCTCCTCAAATTCTGAAAATACACACGAGACGAAATTCTCCGGAGTAGCGAGAATCTATCAAAGAAATGGGTCCGAATTTTGCCGTCCTAAATTCTGATGTTCTATTTTTTTTTTTTTTTTTTGAAGTTTTTCTGTGTTCCATCTGAATTCGAGTATCGCTGTTAGCCGTATTTTTTTTTATTCTAGTTTATGTGTTACAATTGGCATTAGTCCCTCTACGCTTATTACTGAAATAAGAATTTGCAGAGGTATTGTATGTACCGGTAATCGCCTTAGCGCGATGTGGGTCCCGGATTCAACGTCCGGTAATTAAAGAATGAAAAGGCACAATTCCGTAACTGGCACAATACACCAATAACTCGCAAGCAGACAGGAATGAAACTTATGACGACGTTTTAGTCATATTTGGACCATTAACTAGTCACACAGAAACGCGTTTGACTTGTTAATTGTCAAAGTCGGATCGAAACGTCGCCATAACTTTTCCTATTTATAGGTTATTTGTGTATTCTTCCAGTAATTAATTTGGGTTAAATACCGACACATAAAAAAGGGAGCAAAAACCAGGACATATTAGAAAACGTTTCGGTCCTGGGACCTTGATAACTTATAAATGTCCTTTTTAAACCAATTTTGTCGGTATTAATTACCAGGGTTTATTTAAAAGTAATCACAGAAATGTTCCTAAACTTTTAACAGTCAGAGAATTACTGATGTTGCCTTCTGTTTGGCGGACATTACGTAGATATTTTAATATTATTTATATTCCCTGTTTTCTTTTAGCATTCATGCGTATTTCGTAATAGTTCTTAAGGTGGTAAATTTTCCTTAACTACACTTGACTCACGAAATCGTAATGACACGACTGCAAGCAAACCATACCCCGGGTGGGGTTCGAACCCCACCCGTGGTATGGTTTGTTTCCTCAACTAAGTTCCTGGTGAAGTTGGTTGGAATCGTTGCCCCAGCAGCCTTGTTTGTAGTAGATAGAGACTAAACTAACTAAGGTGCCACCCCCAAGTTGTTTTTTTGCATGCAACAACCAACGAGGAGAGGAATTTATAAAGTAGTGATGTCAGAAAGTCGTAATGTTAATGTTAAATACAGAAAGCTTTGAGGGGAAATAAAGCTGAATGAGAAGCTTAAGTACAAATGAAATGGTGTATTGTTGACAAGTATGAAGATAAGCTGAAAAAGAAGCCTTAATTTAACAACGTTTCTAGTAGGTTTGTGACACAGGATTTCCCGTCCCTGAAACCGTGCTGGCTGTCGTTGATAAGCTCATTCCTTTCTAGGTGCTCAACGACTCTTCTCCTGACTATCTTCTCCATGACCTTGCATATTATACATGTCAGTGACACTGGTCTGAAGTTTAATGCTTCATGTCTGTCTCCTTTTTTAAAAATTGGGGTTACATTTGCTGTCTTCCATACCTCAGGTAGTCTCTCTGTTGTTATCATGTCTCCTCTAACCCTTCTTTCCTCCAGTGTTGTTAGTCCTATTTCCCTCAACCTTTCTTCATAGGGCAGACCCCTGAGTTGTGGAACTAGCCTTGTCGCAAACCTTTACACTTTCTCTAATTTCTTGACATGTGTGTGTGTGTGTGTGTGTGTGTGTGTGTGTGTGTGTGTACGTGCAATGTTTAAAAATCTTAGAGCCTTAAAATGTGTTTTCTACTTTTCAGGTGAGTTGGTCTCTAACAATAGGTGATTAGGGAGCGGCGCTGCTGACTCAGCTGTGTGGTGAGCTTGAAACGTCAGCTGTGTGGTGAGCTTGAAGCGTCAGCTGTGTGGTAAGCTTCAATATTGACCAGCAAGAGCTCCAGCTTAATCTTTGTGTTTCATAAAAATTCCAGTGAGCTCTACATATTTACATATCATTTCGTTGTTTGCATCGAAGATAACAGATATATAAACACGAAAATTATTTATATTAACAAACTAGTTTGATTACACACACACACACACACACACACCAGGAGCTATGACTCGACCCCTGCAACCACAACTAGGTGAGTACACACGTAGCTGGAAAGTGTTTGGATGCCAAGGAGGAATTTACATCGAAAAGCAGCACAAGAACAAGCAGTGAGAGCCCCTGGCTCACCCAGAGAGCTTTAAAAAAACATCAAGAGAAGAGATATGAAAAGCAAAGGACGCCGGAGAGCAAGGAGAAGAAGAGCCAGAAATGAATACTCATGGATAAGAAGCGACAGTGAGCGACAATTTGACAATGGCACAACACAGTAAACAGAATCTGAGACGAAGTTGCTATTCAGCGATATCAGAAAGACCACTGAAGAACCAGGTGATAAAGCTGAAGGAGGAGGAGGAGGAAGCTCACTGGGAATGACCAGGAAGTCTGTCAGGAGCTGAACGATAAGATTTAGGAAGTTATTCTCCCTGGAATCAGAACCACTGACAATGTCAAAGAGGGAGAGTGCACCAACGAGAACTGGAGATAATACACACAACGGGAGGAGAGGTAAGGATGCCACTGAGTAATGGGATCAAACAGCATTCACCGTGGGTCCTGCGGGAGCAGTGTACCACTAGCAACGATTTCAACAAGGCAACTGTATACAATTCTACTGTCTTCTAGTTACGTCATTTAAATTGTATTAATAAAGCCACTGGAAACGTCTAAAGATACCCAGATGTTGCCCATGTGTCTAATTCTTCCTCTTCAAGCCAACTGACACAGGGCAGCTGCATGGAGTTTGCAGCACTGTGAACGTAGTCCCTATAATTAAAAAGGGGGACAGACGGCTAGTTGTAAACAGCATCAGAAGCAACGTAGTGGAGCACCTAAACCAGCAGGGGTTTAGGTACTCCACCGCTTTAGTCATGTAAACCCTGTCTCACAAACCCGTTCGAGTAATATGACAAGGTAACCAAAGTTAGACAGGAGAGAAGGGGATGGGCGGACTGGATATTTTTAGACGGCACTGCGTTCGATAAAGTACCTAACAAAAAGACTGGGACAAAAGCTAGAGAAGCAGGCAGGAATAACAGGAAACAGGACTACAGTGGATCAAGGAATACTTAACAAGGAAACAGCGAGCTATTGTCCGAGAGGAGTTGTCATGATGGGAAAGTGTGACAAGGGGGTTTCCACAAGGGTCATTACTTAGACAAGTACTGTTTCTTGTGTATACAAACGACATGACAAGAAATCGATGTGTGTCTGTTTGCAGATGACATAAAACTAGCGAGGAGAATACAAACAAGAGCAGACAAGGAAGACTACAAACGAACCTGGACACGCTTGATTGGTCTGACAAATGGCTATTTGAATTTAACCCAAACAAATGCAAGGTTTTAAAAATTAGAAAGGACGAGGAAGACCGGAAACGGTGTACAGATTCGGGACACATAAGATGCAAACCTCGTGGAAAGAGAAGGACCTTGGGGTGAACACAGTTCCAAGTATATCACCTGAGGCGCGCACACACTAACCGCTGCATCAAACTCACGACCGGCAAATTTAAGGGCAGCTTTCAGGACCAACAAGTAGTCATTCACGACCTTATACACAGTATATATAAGGCCCATCTTTGAAGATGTAGCGCCAGTATGGAACCCACATCAGGTAAAGCACGTAAACCTAGAAAAAAGTTCATAGTTATTACGGGACTAGTCCCAGGGTTGCGAGCTATGATCTATTTATAGAGGAGTTAAAGATACTAGAGGACAGAAGAACCAGAGTGGACATGATTACGTCGTACAAAATACTGAAACTGACAGGGTGGACAGGGAGAGTCTGAGAAGCAGGTCGCAGGTACACGAGGTCACAGCTGGAAGTTAAAAACACAAATGAATCACGGGGATGTTAGGAAATATATCTTTAGCTTTATAATGGCCAAAAAGTGGAACGACCTGGACAGGGAAATGGTAGAGTCACGACCGATGCATAGCTTTAAGAATAGGTATGACAGGGGGTCACGCAGCCAGAAGACTATGAACCCAGTAGCAGCCAGCGAAGAGGCGGGGCCAGGAGCTGAGACTCGTCCCCAACATCAATAAGGTGACCACGTACACACACACAAGCGAGCAGTGACTTGGCCCCTGCAATCACATATAGGGGAACACACACACACACACACACACACACAAGAGACACGTAATTAACCATGAGAATCAACAGGATAATTAGAGGAGCATCCAGAAGTAATTATCCTGACGGCACACGATGTTGATTGCCTTAATTTAACTTTTCCTAATAAAGTGTTCTACGTATTGCGATGAGACAAGAGGGTTCAAGGGGTTCAGAGAACCAGAAGTCCAGGGTTCAATGACCGGGATGACAGGGTCCTGGGCTCAATTACCAGGGTGGTAGGGTCTAGGGTTCAATATCCAGGGGTGGGAGGGTCCAGGGCTCAATGTCCAGAGGTGGGAGGGTCCAGGGCTCAATGTCCAGAGGTGGGAGGGTCTAGGGCTCAATGTCCAGAGGTGGGAGGGTCCAGGGCTCAATGTCCAGGAGTGGGAGGGTCCAGGGCTCAATGTCCAAGAGTGGGAGAGTCCAGAGCTCAATATCCAGGGGTGGGAGGGTCCAGGGCTCAATGTCCAGGGGTGGGAGGGTCCAGCAGTAGTAGTAGAAGGTAGTTTTGTTTAATCACTAAAATTAACAACTAATAAAAGCAACGAACAAAAACGCTCAACACAAACACTATCATACCAAACCATACCACGGGTTGGGTTAGAACCCGCGATCAGAGAGTCTCAAAACTCCAGACCGTAGCGTTAGCCGCGGTGTGCCCAGTGGCTAACGCGACGGTCTGGAGTTTTGAGACTCTCTGATCGCGGGTTCGAACCCCACCCGTGGTATGGTTTGTTTGCAATCGTGTCATTACGATTTCGTGAGTCATGTTGACTATCATGTGCAACACTTGGGTATCTTTATTGAGGAAACTTTTCGCCACACAGTGGCTTCATCAGTCCATACAAAGGAGAATGGTGAAGAACAGGAGGAGTTTGAGGTAATCAGTCCCTCAATCTTGAGTCCATGTAATCAGTCCATCAATCTTGAAAAGAATACAGCATATGTGCGAAGAAGTGGCTTATATACCGTAGGTGGTGTCACACTTGACAAATGTGGAAGTAGGTCCTGCTTAAATCTTAGGCAAGTTAAGAATTCCATGTATTTAGATCTCAAGATGTTGCTGTGTCTGATAGACTGATTACATGGAATCAAGGCTGAGGGACTGATTACCTCAAACTTCTCCTGTTCTTCA
>WNWK01001434.1:0-165000 GCA_009830355.1 Cherax destructor | reverse complement strand
TGATGAAGCCACGCGTGGCTTCGCCAACTGATGAAGCCACGCGTGGCTTCGCCAGACTGATGAAGCCACGCGTGGCTTCGCCAGACTGATGAAGCCACGCGTGGCTTCGCAGACTGATGAAGCCACGCGTTTCTCACATCACAACACATTATAAAACACTGTCGTTGTAACTGAGAGTTTACCGTGGGTGCGCCCTCCAAGTGATTCTTTCAACGCACAGCTTCAGTTTAGCTCACCGAGCAGTGGTGACCAAAACACGAGGCCGAGCCCACCGAGCAAAAACAGGTTGTGACTAGAACACGGGCGTGCGCCCCGCAGGTGACCTTAAACACGGGCCGTAGCCCACCGAGGCAGGGTGACCTAAAACACGGGCCGTAGCCCACCGAGGCAGGGTGATCTAAAACACGGGCCGTAGCCCACCGAGGCAGGGTGACCTAAAACACGGGCCGTAGCCCACCGAGGCAGGGTGACCTAAAACACGGGCCGTAGCCCACCGAGGCAGGGTGACCTAAAACACGGGCCGTAGCCCACCGAGGCAGGGTGACCTAAAACACGGGCCGTAGCCCACCGAGGCAGGGTGACCTAAAACACGGGCCGTAGCCCACCGAGGCAGGGTGACCTAAAACACGGGCCGTAGCCCACCGAGGCAGGGTGACCTAAAACACGGGCCGTAGCCACCGAGGCAGGGTGACCTAAAAAAGAAAAACGAAAGTTTTCCTTTTTAAATTTAGTAATATATACAGGAGAATGGGTTACTAGCCCCCTTGCTACCGACATTTTAGTTTCCTCTTACGACACGTATGGCTTACGAAGGAAGAATCCAAGTGATATGCCACCAGGCCACGGTGGCCCGTGGCCTGGTGGCAAATGCTCTTGCTTCACACGGTGAGCGTCCGGGTTCGACTCCCGGTGAAGGTAGAAACATTGGGCGTGTTTCCTTACACCGGTTATCTATGTTCACCCATCAGTGAAGCGAGTACCTGGGTGTTATTGGACTGGTGTGGGTCGCATCCTGCGACAAAATTGACCTAATTTGCCCTAAATGCTCAGCATAACAAGCAGCTTTCTATATAGTAGTATGTCATTGATGTCAACTATGGCGTGTATACCTTGTACATGTACTTGTAGAAATAAAGATTATTTTTAAAATGCTTATCACTTTTCATGGCTCTACGTCACCTCCAGTGGTTGATATCTAAAGTTCATTTTGTTAAGTAAAAGGACACAAATGCAACTAATGTGACATTTTATTGTTGCCACAATAAAATGTCACATTATTTGCATTTGTGTCCTTTTACTTAACATATTGTCGGTAATTCTACCAATATTATTACAAAGTTCATTCTACTTCCGAAAAATTGTCCATATGGTCAGAAGTTCACATGTAGAGACCTTTACCCTTTGACTTGAACCTGCCTATATAACCTCTGCAGTGAATTTGAAGACCCATTGATTAGAGAAAAACCTTCACAATAAATATATAACCCAGGTGTTGCCTATGTTGTTTACTCATTAACTTGTCGCTACTCTATGTCCTTAATTTAATACCCAGAGAAAGCGTACGTGGGAGGAACAGCAAGATGAATGTTGTAATAATGTTGCTAGAATTACCCACTATATGTTACGTAAAAGGACACAAAGGACACAAGTGCTGCTAATTTGACAATTTATTATGGCAACATTTCGCTCTCCAGGAGCTTTGTGAAGATGTTACGGCCTGACAAAGCCGTATTGGTTGCATTAGTTGCACTCGTGTCCTTTTACTTAACAAGATGAATGTTTGTATAAACACCACAGAGATGTTAGAACAGGTAACACAGCAAGTGCTACGGTCCATCACGTACAGTATATAAGTACAACCACGATATATATTGCAATAGCTGAATACTGTGGTGTTCAAATCAGCTAATCACACTCCAAAGCTCTTTGCTATTAGAAACCTTAAACGCATCAGTTGCAATCTTTGTCAGGAGAATTTAATCCCCTATACGATAATTCGCGTCTGAGTCAATAATCTTCCCTCCAGAAGAATTCTTGGCAATGACAGACACGGTCAAGACTTCTGTATCTAAATCTCTACTTAAAAGGTAACTTTCTTAGCTACTTAAAAGGCAACTTTCTTAGCTACTTAAAAGGTAACTTTCTTAGCTACTTAAAAGGTAACTTTCTTAGCTACTTAAAAGGTAACTTTCTTAGCTACTTAAAAGGTAACTTTCTTAGCTACTTAAAAGGTAACTTTCTTAGCAACTTAAAAGGTAACTTTCTTAGCAACTTAAAAGGTAACTTTCTTAGCTGTGGACAGGTTAACAAGGAGGAACGACAACAAGTGAAGCTGGACATCACGTTCCTTTTCTCTCGCTAATACTTTTTTTCTGAGTAAAAGTTTTAACGTATAGTTAGACCTCATTAGGCTCCACTTGCGTAGAAAAAGGTGCCTCAGATGTTATCGTGGAGATAACAGGCCTTATGGTGGAATTAATAGGTGCAAAGGAGGAGATAACAGGCCTTGTGGTGGAGATAAAGGGTGTAATCGCGGCTGTCACGGGGGCTAGCCTGGAGATGACAGGTGTTATCGTGGTGATGACACCTGTGAGCTCTCCTCAAACACTGAAGATAACAGGTGTCACTGGAAGACGGGTGGTGCGTTATCATTGGCACAATCCATTCTACCAGTGTAAACACTACCACCATTTTCACACCATCACCACAACTATTACCACCTGTAGCATCACCATCACAACCCCCATAACCACCACATCCACCTGCACCATCACCACCACAACTGCCACTGACTCCTACCAGCATGATAACTACCACCTACAATGTACTTAAGTCATTATTCTCCAAGTGATATAATGCGTTTTATTCAGATTTTCACGATGCATCAGCGTAGGCGTCACCAATGATGCCATTAACGTCAACAGCTGCACTTAGGAAGCGTCAGTCATGATCAGGAAGCCTTTGACGCAACTTCATGATAAATCTTAGGGGAACTGAATGCAGAGTGAATATATATGTGTCTGTGCGTGCGTGTCAGTCATGAGACTTGCATCATACCTGGATGATCACTACTCTGATGAAATGTAGTTAATATTTGTCAAGTACAAAAGCTATTTAGAAACTACTAGTGAAGCGTTCGCTTCAAAACGAGAGAGAACAGCTCTCCTCACAGGCTGAGCCAGACTTGTGGACAAGTAGTGTTCCTGTTTCTCTTGTTAGCCTAGCACTGTTAGATGATTATCGTGAATTGCATTACGAGAAGTGAAAATATACCCTAGCTATGGCTGGGCTCTGAGATAACATGCGATAGGATAATATCCTATAAATTCAGCTATATTAAAAAATATAGAAAATCACTTGATGGTCGGATGGTATTCGGTTCAAGACTTTTTTCATTTTGTTTTATTTTGTGCTGGAGATGTTTTGGAAGTATTTATAGCCATTCCAGGATGCTAGGAATAGGTCCGATAACTTAGGTCATAGGGCATTTACACATGCCATCTGTTCCTAGAATGTAGCCCTAGTTATCGTACACCAGCGGTGAAAATTGGAAGACGATGGGATGAGGTCTTCTCGTTATGGGCGAAATGAAAACGAGGAAGAGAAGGAAAAAGAAAAATTGGCAACCACTTAAGGTTCGTTCTTCGGGGATACCTATTGAAGATCCCAAGAGACGTGATGGTAGGCCTTTGACCATACACAGAACTGTGTGACGGTAGGATTTTGACCATAAAAAATTGTGGTACTGAAGGTCCCCGATCCAACAAATAGAACAGACACAACAAATAGTAGTACCCAAGGACTGATGGAAGGTCTTCGACCCCACACACAACACAACACAAACAACAGAGTAGTGCTCAAGGATTGATAATAAGTCCACTACTCCCACACACAGACACAAAGAGTAGTGTTCCAGGATATGTTAATGACGTGGTCCTGTCTGTTCCGGTGACAGTAACTGACACCAGCTGTCTGTTAAATGTGCACCACCAGTGGTTAGGCATAACAGACAACACAGTGAGACGACATTCAACCTAAGAACTCCAATTAACGACATAATTGCATAAAACTACTTGATGAGTGTTCTAGTGTAATAGCAGAAGACAATATAATAAAATAATGTCATAATTGAATGGGGTAAATAATTATTTAATCAAGAGACATTTATTTCTCTAAGGGGCAAGATATACACGCAGTGAGGTATGTATATCTAACCCCGGTGTGTGTATACACAGTGGAGGTTCAGTGGAACCTCGCTGTTCGAACGTACTGGACCTCGAACAAACAGGAGTCCGAACAATTTTGTTCAGGGAAAAACTTGACCTGATGTTTGAACGTTTCTCCGGAGTCAGAACACGCTAACTTGATTAAAATTCAGCTGTAAAAAAACTGATAAAAAATCCCTGTTTCAAAAGTGCTTTAAAGTGACCTCTGACACTAACGTGATTCTCAGAACTTATTGAAGAGTCGGTTCAGCATCCTTCAGTGTGTGAAGCTGATAATTAAAGCCTGGGAAGTACTGTTTCGGACATCAAACTTTTCGTGGTTCGAACACCACCTAGGAACTAATTAAGTTCAAACACCGGGGGTTTAACTGTACTTGATCGTAATGAATCCTCAGTAAAGAGCCTCCAAATGAACCCCTGAAGCCAACTTATCCCAGAGAGATCTACCTCTACCCTTCTACAACACGCCCCTCTACTGATCTAACCCCCCTCCCCCACCACCATCAGGAAAGAAGCTGCTCCTCCCCACCATCTCCTAAAGCAATCCCTTTCCCCTCCAACCCTCCTCCCCCTTCCCCTCCTCTCCCCTTCCCCTCCTCTCCCCTTATCCTCCTCTCCCCTTACCCTTCTGCCCCACCTCCTCCCATGATCTTCTACAAGTTATTAACCCCTGAACCACCACCTTGTTTTTCGTTTGCCTTCCTAGCTGGTATTTTTACGTACCATAAAGGAATGTAATCAACAGAGAGAGAAGGAGAGAGAGAGAGAGAGGGAGAGAGGGAAAGAGAGAGGGAAAGAGAGAGGGAGAGAGGGAAAGAGAGAGAGGGAAAGAGAGAGGGAAAGAGAGAGGGAAAGAGAGAGGGAAAGAGAGAGGGGGATAGAGAGGGAAAGAGAAAGAGAGGGAGGGAAAGAGAGGGAAAGAGAGGGAGGGAAAAAGAGAGGGAAAGAGAGGGAGGGAAAGAGAGAGGGAAAGAGAGGGAGAGAGGGAGGGAAAGAGAGGGAAAGAGAGGGAAAGAGAGAGAGGGAAAGAGAGAGAGGGAAAGAGGGAAAGAGAGGGAGAGAGAGAGAGGAAGAGAGAGGGAAAGAGAGGGTTCCAAATGAGATGATGCAGGTAACAGCTCTTAGCTTGTAAATAGAGTTAGGAACCTTAACCTAACCTTGTAAAACCCTAAGAGAGAAAGAGAGAGAGACAGAGAAACAGAGAGAGACACACACACACACACACAGAATCTAACACTAACAATCTTTAAAAAAAAATCCTCCAAACAATGATCCTGACTACAATCATCTACAAGACTTGAAGACAAAAAACAATAGCTTCAGTTTCTTGCAGCAACAAACACACAAATCAGCTCAGACGAGAAAGAAATTCCAGCAAATTTTCTTCGATTTCCGAACTAAGGGGAAACAAATTGCTCACGGGCCAAGTGCGTTTTTATGAAGTTTAATGCGGTATCTTGGTTTAATGTATTGTCAGCGCTTAATGCGTTGTCAGCGCTCAACGCGTCCTCAGGGAATAATACAATGTGCGCATTTAAAGCGTTCCCGGGAGACCAATGCGTTCTCAAGGAGTAGTTTATTCTCAGTGGTTAATGCGTTATTAGTAACGAGTTCTCAGGGATAATATTCACTAATGTTTCCACGCATTATAATTTAATGCGTTCTTGGGTTTAAATGAATTCTGTAATTAATGCGTTTCTGGTATTTAAGTAGTACTCTGCGCTTAATGCGTCCCCGGTACTTCACGAGTCCCTGGTACCTCATGTACCTTCTGGAACGACAGTTTTTTGACGAGTCTCCGAGTCTAGAAATTAAAAATCTGTCCGAAAAATAGGTCTGTCAATCCCCCCCCCCCTCCACAAAGAAAAAAAAATCAAGTATTTTTCAGTGACCCTTGACGTCCATGGCAGTTTCTGAATTAATATATTATTAATATATATTAATATATTATATTGTTATTTAAATTTTATTAATGTTATTTTATTTATATTGTTACTAGTAGTAGTAATAGTAGCAGCAGCACTAGTAGTACTGGTGATTGTGGTAGTGGTAGCAGCACCACCACCACCATTACCAGTAGCAGCACCACCACCCACCACCACCACCAGCAGGGGCAGCAGCAACACCAGCACCACCACCACCAGCAGCAGCACCACCACCACCACCATTATCACCACCACCAGCACCACCACCACCATCAAGGGCAGCAGCAACACCAGCACCACCAGCAGCACCACCACCACCACCAGCAGCACCAGCACCACCAACCTGAAGATTTTATCTCAATTTTTGGAAAAGCAAAAAATAATTAGTTAGCGTTTTATTCCTTCAATAAAAATAAAAATACGATGATAAAATAAGGTCAACAATGGAAGTCACTGCTAGAACTTTTACTGAGCAATAAGGTCAACCGTGCAAGTCACTGTTAGAACTTTTACTGGACAATAAGGTCAACCGTGGAAGTCACTGCTAGAACTTTTACTGAGCAATAAGGTCAACCGTGCAAGTCACTGCTAGAACTTTCACTGGGCAATAAGGTCAACCATGGAAGTCACTGCTAGAACTTTTACTGGACAATAAGGTCAACCATGGAAGTCACTGCTAGAACTTTACTGGCAATAAGGTCAACCTGCAAGTCACTGTTAGAACTTTTACTGACAATAAGGTCAACCATGGAAGTCACTGCTAGAACTTTTACTGGCAATAAGGTCAACCATGGAAGTCACTGCTAGAACTTTTACTGGGTAATAAGGTCAACCATGGAAGTCACTGCTAGATACTGTTAAGGTCAACCAGAAGTCACTGAACTTTGCTGGTAATAAGGTCAACCATGGAAGTCACTGCTAGAACTTTTACTGAGCAATAATGTCAACCATGGAAGTCACTGCTAGAACTTTTACTGAGCAATAAGGTCAACCATGGAAGTCACTGCTATAACTTTCACTGAGCAATAAGGACAACCATGGAAGTCACTGCTAGAACTTTTACTGAGCAAAAAGGTCAACCATGGAAGTCACTGCTAGAACTTTTACTGAGCAATAAGGTCAACCATAGAAGTCACTGCCAGAACTTTTACTGAGCAATAGGGTCAACCATGGAAGTCACTGCTGGAACTTTTACTGAGCAATAAGGTCAACCATGGAAGTCACTGCTAGAACTTTTACTGAGCAATAAGGTCAACCATGGAAGTCACTGCTTGAACTTTTACTGAGCAATAAGGTCAACCATGGAAGTCACTGCTGGAACTTTTACTGAGCAATAAGGTCAACCATGGAAGTCACTGCTAGAACTTTTACTGAGCAATAAGGTCAACCATAGAAGTCACTGCCAGAACTTTTACTGAGCAATAAGGTCAACCATGGAAGTCACTGCTGGAACTTTTACTGAGCAATAAGGTCAACCATGGAAGTCACTGCTAGAACTTTTACTGAGCAATAAGGTCAACCATGGAAGTCACTGCTGGAACTTTTACTGAGCAATAAGGTCAACCATGGAAGTCACTGCTGGAACTTTTACTGAGCAATAAGGTCAACCATGGAAGTCACTGCTAGAACTTTTACTGAGCAATAAGGTCAACCATGGAAGTCACTGCTAGAACTTTTACTGAGCAATAAGGTCCCGCGCCAGGAACCAAGGATCATTTGGTGCAATTTTCCCGGCCTCAATAAAACGTTTTCACCCACCGGCGACGTAATTTATGTCGAAACGTAGCGACCAAAAAAGGGCCAATAAGGCTCAGCGCCTCAGTCATAAAACAAAAATTAGAACGTCAGGTTTTTCACGCAACACATCTATGGACAATAAGAGTTGCATTAAAAGGCAGGAAAGAACTCGCGGATATACAGACACTTACGGATAGTTAAGACGATGTTTCGACCATTTTTTCTATGTTATCAGTGTCTATTAAACGGGGAGATTATATTACAATCTGCTGTATCTAGGTGTTTGTAATATTTAATGTACGTATAATGTTCCTTGTTCTCATGTCAGGGAAATTCAGACAATGAGATGGGTATGTATGTATATATGTCGTGCCGAATAGGTAAAACTTGCCATTTTGGCTTAAATAGTAACGCTCTTTTTGCCGAATAAGGCAAGCTAAAATTTGTGTATGCAATAATTTCGTAAAAATCATTCTGAACTTAACGAAAAAAATATATTTCATTGTGTTTGTTTATTATTAAATTATTATATACTTATCTAAATTATATTTAGTTGGATTAGGCTAAATTAAATTGCTCTTGTTATAATATGGTTAGGCAAGTTTTCTAAGATTCTTTTGGTACAAAATTATTTATTTTTACATTAACATAAATGAATAAAATATATCTTTAAATGTATAACACAAAATTCTAGAAAGGACTTGTTTTAAACGAGTTCTTACTAATTGACCAATTTTACGACATATTATATATATATATATATATATATATATATATATATATATATATATATATATATATATTTATATATATATACTTTTAATTACCAGTAGTCAAAGGAACTTTATTGACACGGCCTTTTATTTTGAGTGCGCACGCGTGTTTGGGGGGGGGGTTGTTACCATCTGTCAGTCACTTGGTCTATTTAATTGGTTGTGTGAATATAAATATGTACGAGAGAATAAGTGAGATAAAGAGAGTGAGAGAGTGAGAGAGCGAGAGAGCGAGAGAGAGAATCTTCCCAGATGCAACATTCATTACTGAGACGAAGATCTCCTGAATAGACGCACATAACATTCAACACTTTTCAGTTCGTTTAACCACAGGAGAGAGAAGGAAAGAATATTTCACGGGAGGGGGAGGGGGGAGGAGGGGGAGGAGAACGAAGTAGGAAGAAGGAAGAGGAGGTGTGGGTGGTACGTCAGGAGGGAAGGAAAGAGTGTGTAGTTCGGGTTTTCTTTCTTGGTTTAAGGAGGCCATGGTGCGTAGGTGGTTGGGGAGGAGAGGAATTTAGGAGGGGGAGTGGCCTATATGCAGGGGGAGAGTGGTTTAGAGGCGGGGGGAGTGAATTAGAAGCAAAGGTAGAATGGTTTAGAGGCGGGGGGAGTGTATTAGAAACAGGGGAAAAAGTTCTCTCTTCACACAGTGAGGGTCCGGGTTCGATTCCCGGCAAAGGGGTGTAAACATTGGACGTGTTTCCTTACACCTGTTGTCTATGTTCACCCATCAGTAAAATAGGTACCTGGGTGCTAGTGGACTGGTGTGGGTCGCATCCTGGGACAAAATTGACCTAATTTGCATGAAATGCTCTACATAACAAGGGCCTTTCTATATAGTAGTATGTCATTGATGTCAGCTAAGACTGTATACCTTGTACATGTACTTGTAGTAAATAAATATATTATATTAGTTTAGAAGCGGGGGGAAAGGGGTGGAACAGAGAGACGTCTCTCAGGCGACTTTGCGAGAGAGAGACTCCTTCTACCGACCTTTGAGACAAGGGAAGGAAGGTCACTTTGGTGACCTTATGGGACTCAAGCGTCTCCCAGGCCAATTTCTGAAAGCGAGGAGTTGGACAGGAGGATATGTAGGAGGGCGAGGATGAAACAATGGGAGATACACAAATAACCCGCACCTAGACACAACATATGACGACGTTTCGGTCCGTCTTGCACCACTGGCTAGTCAATGGTCCAAGATGGACCGAAACGTCGTCATAAGCTACTCTGTTTCACTCAGGGTACTGGGACTTTTATTCGTTCTAAACTAAATGAGGAGATAAGATAAAAAGAGAAAGAGTTAAGATAAAGAGAGATAGAGTTAAGACAGATTTAAGATACAGATATAATTAAGATAAAGAGAGATAGAGTTAAGGTAAAGAGATAACGAACAGAAGATATAGCTGGAATTATTATTTTAGTTTATTTTTGTAGATAGATACTTTTGTAGATAGTTATTTTTTGTATTTATATCAACAAAAATAATTATTTCCAAAAAATTACTTATCTACAAAAAATATCTACAAAAAATTAACTATCTACAAAAAATAATTATCTATAAAGGATAGTTATCGTCTACAAAGATAACTATCATTTTCGTAGATAGCTATTTTTTGTAGTTATTTTTTGTAGATAATTATTTTTTGTATATAGTTATTTTTTTGTAGATGATAATTGTATTTTGTAAATAGAGTACCACACAAATACAGTAAGCTGGTGGAGGAGCACAGGTCGTTCATGTGAGTCGTACTTGAGCGGAGGATAAGCTTCCCGAGGGTCAGCAGCAATTAGCACGGAACTCCGAGTTAATTGTAATATACGAAATGACGGTAATATATATATTTTTATGATGCGACAGCACCCAGGGAGGTCTCATAGAGACTCACTGTGACCTGTGTGTGTGTGTGGAGAGAGAGAGAGAGAGAGAGAGAGAGAGAGAGCGCTGTGTCTCACTGGATGAGCATTACAAGTACGATAAATTAGCCACTTAGGCAACACAACTAACCAGCTCACGTGCGTATTAGTACAAGGACAGAAGAGGCAAGGTACTATGCAGAAATCACATTCATGACTGGAGAAGTCAAACGCGTTCATGACTGGAGAAGTCAAACGCGTTCATGACTGGAGAAGCCAAACGCGTACATGACTGGAGAATGATGTACAAGCCATCACCAACAGAACACGAGTACCGCTACACGAGAACAACATCACCAGCAGAACACGAGTACCGCAACACGAGAACAACATCACCAGCAGAACACGAGTACCGCTACACGAGACCACCACCAGCAGAACACGAGTACCGCTACACGAGAAACAACATCCACCGAGACCCAAGCAGAACACGAGTACCGCTACACGAGAACAACAGAACACGAGTACCGCTACACGAGACCACCACCAGCAGAACACGAGTACCGCTACACGAGAACAACAGAACACGAGTACCGCTACACGAGAACATCACCACCAGCAGAACACGAGTACCGCTACACGAGACCACCACCAGCAGAACACGAGTACCGCAACACGAGAACAACATCAACAGAACACGAGTACCGCTACACGAGAACAACAGAACACGAGTACCGCTACACGAGAACATCACCACCAGCAGAACACGAGTACCGCTACACGAGACCACCACCAGCAGAACACGAGTACCGCTACACGAGACCACCACCAGCAGAACACGAGTACCGCAACACGAGAACAACATCAACAGAACACGAGTACCGCTACACGAGAACAACAGAACACGAGTACCGCTACACGAGAACATCACCACCAGCAGAACACGAGTACCGCTACACGAGACCACCACCAGCAGAACACGAGTACCGCTACACGAGAACATCACCAGCAGAACACGAGTACCGCTACACGAGAACAATAACATTGGTCAACACTGTAGGTGAATAACTCATTAAATCGCAATAAAACGAATGTAAACAAACCCCGGAACGGGTGGGGCTTGAACCAATGTTATAATAACCTCCATTACACAGCTCAGACAGTGACGCACCCACACCGGATTGAGAGAATTACCGGATAAACGGATTGAGAGAATTACCAGATAAACGATACTGATTGACATAATGGAATATCCTGGTAAATGGAATAAGGAATTACCCAGAGAGTAGAAAAAATGTTCTGGACACACATAAGTGCTGGATAAAGATGGACTTATGAAGGAAGGGCAGGATAAAAGGAATAGAAAAATGAACGGGAGGGCTGGATAAGAGGGACGGCTGCGACCGTAGTAGCATATATTTAGAGTTACAGTATCAGCTGCTTACGGTACCGTGATCACCTAGCCTGGCCTAGGTGATCACCTAGCCTCACCTAAGCTATTTGCAAGCGCGGGCGCGCGCGAACACACGCGAACACACGCATACACACACACACACACACACACACACACACACAGATGTGTGTCTCAAAGGGAGTCAAAGGGATGTTAGGAAGCATTTCTTCAGCCTTAGAGTTTTCAGAAAGTGGAACAACCCGGAGAGTAATGTATTGGAGGCAGGATCCATACATAGCTTTAAGAAGATATACGATAAAGCTCTTGGAACAGGGACATATAGGACCTAGTAGCGACCAGCGAAGAGGCGGGGTCAGGAGCTGTGACTCGACTCCTGCAACCACAAATAGGTGAGTACACCTCCCTCCCTCCCACACAGTTTCAACACTGAGATTCACAACTCACAGAATATCACAGAACAATATTGGCTACCTTTCCTAATTCAATTCATCTCAAACCAATCTATTCAGAGTTTATCAATATATCTTAATCCACCTAAATAACAGAAGAGCTCAGTTAGAGTTCTATTATTAAACATTTGTATCACAACATACAAAATGCAAAGGGCGCTTTAGACAACCTTTCGGACCATTCTGGACCATTGAAAATGGTCCGAGGTTGAATTGTGACATGTTGAATCAAGAGTATTACTACAGCCACTGCATTGTTGCAGCTACGGTATTGTTGCAGCTACGGTACTGTTGCAGCCACGGTATTGTTGCAGCCGCGGTACTGTTGCAGCCACGGTACTGTTGCAGCCACGGTACTGTTGCAGCCACGGTACTGTTGCAGCCACGGTATTGTTGCAGCCACGGTATTGTTGCAGCCACGGTATTGTTGCAGCCACGGTATTGTTGCAGCCACGGTATTGTTGCAGCCACGGTATTGTTGCAGCCACGGTATTGTTGCAGCCACGGTATTGTTGCAGCCACGGTATTGTTGCAGCCACGGTATTGTTGCAGCCACGGTATTGTTGCAGCCACGGTATTGTTGCAGCCACGGTATTGTTGCAGTTTGTTGATTGGATATCTCGTCTGCATTCGGGTATTAATAATATTAAAAGTACTAATTACAGTGTTTGATAAACTATCACTGACTTTCCTCTGGGATTTCAGAGTAACGAGACACACTGGGTAGCTGTAATATTTGTCTCTGGTGATGGTAATATTAGGCAGCAACCCTGAGAAGTATTTCGTGACTGGCAGACCAAGACGACCGTCTCAGGCTGTTAGACAAGGTTGAGGACAGTGTCAGGTGACTCTTCTCTTGCCTCGACTCGTGTACCACTCCTCACAACAACGAGTAATACTGCCTAATTTTACAACTGCACGAGTTCACCGAGACTTCTCGCTAGCAGGAAAGTTCACCAAACATTCTCTCTCAGTCCACAGCAGGATTTGAACCTGCACACACTGTATCAAAGTACACAGTACTTTCTCCACTCAGGCAGTTCCCGGATCTGGCTGAGTGGCAAAGTACTATGTGCTCTGATACAGTGTGTGCAGGTTCGAATCCTGCTGTGGACTGAGAGATAATGTTTGTTAAAAGTTCGCCAATTAGCGAATTGTTGATTAAGCATTTCACTTATTATATACTATTATATACCACCCACTGCGTGAGGCAGTGGGTAGAATGAAAGGGGGTAAGGCAGCTGGGATTGATGGGATAAAGATAGAAATGTTAAAAGCAGGTGGGGATGTAGTTTTGGAGTGGTTGGTGCTATTATTTAATAAATGTATGGAAGAGGGTAAGGTACCTAGGGATTGGCAGAGAGCGTGTATTGTTCCTTTGTATAAAGACAAAGGGGACAAAAGAGTGTAAAAATTATAGGGGAATAAGTCTGTTGAGTATACCTGGTAAAGTGTATGGTAGAGTTATTATTGAAAGAATTAAGAGTAAGACAGAAAGCAGGATAGCAGATGAAAAAGGTTTTAGGAAGGGAAGGGGGTGTGTAGACCAAGTG
Organism: Cherax destructor; assembly: GCA_009830355.1. NCBI lineage: Eukaryota > Metazoa > Arthropoda > Malacostraca > Decapoda > Parastacidae > Cherax > Cherax destructor. The sequence continues at coordinate 151,063 of WNWK01001434.1, read as the reverse complement.
TTTGCAGTGAAACTTATAGGAGAACAATATTTAGATAAGAATAAAGAGGTTTTTGTGGCATTTATGGATTTGGAAAAGGCGTATGATAGGGTGGATAGGGGGGCAATGTGGCAGATGTTGCAAATGTATGGAATAGGAGGTAGGATATTGAAAGCAGTGAAGAGTTTTTACGAGGATAGTGAGGCTCAGGTTAGAGTATATAGGCGAGAGGGAGATTATTTCCAAGTAAAAGTAGGCCTTAGACAGTGATGCGTGATGTCACCATGGTTGTTCAATATATTTATAGATGGGGTTGTAAGAGAAGTGAATGCTCGGGTGTTGGCAAGAGGTGTGGGGTTAAAAGATAAAGAATCTTACACAAAGTGGGAGTTGTCACAGTTGCTCTTTGCTGATGCCGCTGTGCTTTTGGGAGATTCTGAAGAGAAGTTGCATAGGTTGGTGGATGAGTTTGGTAAGGTATATAAAAGGAAATTATAGGTGACTATAGGAAAGAGTAAGGTGAAGAGGATAAAAAAAATAGGTAACGGAAGATTGGATATCAGATTGGTGGGAGAGAGTATGGAGGAGATGAATGTATTCAGATATTTGGGTCTATGAAAGATGAGGTGAATCATAGAATTGACGAGGGGAAAAGGTGAGTGGTGCACTGACGAGTCTGTGGAGACAAAGAATATTATCCATGAAAGCAAAGAGGGGAATGTATGAGAGTATAGTTATACCAACGGTCTTATATGGGTGTGAGACATGGGTTGTGAATGTTGCAACAAGGAGAAGGCTGGAGGCAGTGGAGATGTCATATCTGAGGGCAATGTGTGGTGTGAATATAATGCAGAGAATCCGTAGTTTGGAGATTAGGAGGAGGTGCGGGATTACCAAAACTATTATTCAGAGAGCTGAGGAGGGACTACTGAGATGGTTCGGACATGTAGAGAGGATGAAACAAAATAGAATGATTTTGAGAGTGTATAAATCTGTAGTGGAGGGAAGGCGGGGTAGGGGTCGGCCTAGGAAAGGGTGGAGGGAGGGGGTAAAAGAAGTTTTGTGCGCGAGGGGGATTGGACTTCCAGCAAGCATGAGTGAGCGTGTTAGGAGAGAATGGAGACAAATGGTTTTTAGGTCTTGACGTGCTGTTGGAGTGTGAGCAAGGTAACATTTATGAAGGGATTCAGGGAAACCGGCAGGCCGGACTTGATTCCTGGAGATGGGAAGCACAGTGCCGGCACTCTGAAGGAGGGGTGTTAATGTTGCAGTTTTATAACAGTAGTGTAAGAACGCCTCTGGCAAGACAGTGATAGAGTGAATGTTGATGAAAGTTTTTCTTTATCGGGCCACCCTGCCTTGGTGGGAAACCGCCGATGTGTTAAAAAAAAAAAGCCTCGTTTACTCTCTAGAACTTTGAACTCGCATACAAGAATTCAAGAAGATGTAATTATCGCGTGACGAACATTTAAGCCAGCGGAAAGCCTGGGTTAAGTGACCAAAACCTCTACTAAGAGGGCCATTTGTACGACTTAAGACCGGCGTCAGGAAAGCTTTTTTTTTCATATGACTAGTGACTAGCAAAATACCACTGCCCTGTAGTGTACAAGAGAGGGAACGCTGGGTAATGCTTTCAAAAGACCGACGAGTCCACAAAAACTGGGCTAGTAGGGAGATCAGTCCACTTGGTAGGAAGGACTAATTGAGTTTGACACTGGCGAGATGTACATAGGTGGGCTGAGTGGTTGGGATGGAGAGAGGGAAGGATGAATAGGAAATGAATTTTTGAGTGGATGGGATGGAGGGATGAAGGGAGAGGACAGAGAGAGTAGTTTTTTTGAGTGGTTGGGATGGAAATTAAATGGAATAGAAAGGGAGTGAAGAGAATAGATTGAGAGAGACATGGAGAGAGAACGAAGTGAGAAGAGGAAAAGAGTCGTTACCGAGAGGCTGGAAAAGAGAAGGAACAGAGTAAAGAGGAGGAAAGGAGAGAGAGGAGGAGAAGTAATGAAGGCACTGAAATACAACAGCAGCTTCTAGTCTGGTTACCAAACCTAATTCTTTTGCTGAAACTGCAATGTTGCACGCTCAGCAGTGTTGCAAGTTCAGCAGTATTGCAAGTTCAACAACAGAGCTCATCAAGTTGCTATATACAGTGAGATTCTTTTTGCAAATGCAATTGAAAAATTTCATCCAAGATTGAACAGCACATACTATAAAAGCCTTTTCATCTGCTACTCAATTTTTGATCTCTTTTTCAATTGCATTCATCAAAAAATACTCGCTATATATATAGAGAGAGAGGAGCATTACAAGAGAGCTCACTGTACTGATAATCCAGTGGATGCCACTGTGTACTGTGATGCGCTAGGAGAGCTTCTGAGGTTGTGGGAAGGGGTAATAGGGCTACAGAAGACCTGTCTCTGAGATCTTAAAACGTAGATCTACGTTTGGACAGTTTAAGGGTTTTAAAGCCCCGTCGCCTTGCACGGGCCAGTAGGTCTGCTGTAGTGCTCCTCCAAATGTTTTTAGCTCAGTGGTACGGTACTGGGCCTGCTACCTGACAGACTAGTGTTCGAGTTTAAGAAAAAATAATTCTTTTATTCATTGACAGTCGTTTTTCATGGCTCATATTGAGTTCTCTCTCACACACACACACACACACACACACACACACTTACACACACAATTACGCACACACTTACACACACACTTACACACACACTTACACACACACACTCCCCAGAGAGGGGACACAGAAACAAGGGGTCACAATTGGAAGTTGAAGACTCCTATGAGTCAAAGGGATGTTAGGAAGTATTTCTTCAGTCAGAGTTGTCAGGAAGTGGAATAGCCTAGAAAGCGACATAGTGGAGGCAGGAACCATACATAGTTTTAAGACGAGGTTTGATAAAGCTCATGGAGCAGGGAGAGAGAGGACCTAGTAGCAATCAGTGAAGAAGCAGGGCCAGAAGCTATGAATCGACCCCTGCAACCACAAATAGGTGAGTACAAATAGGTGAGTACACACACTATTCCCAACACTTGACAAAACCTCTTGTAAATCATATCAATGAAAGATAAGTGTGTATGTAGGGAGTTAGGTGTGTAGATAACGCAGATGAGGAAGAAGATAAATGAAAAAAATAAAGATATTTAGGTGAGTAGGTAATTAGGTGGGAAAGTAGATAGGTAAGGTGAATAGGTATGTAGGCAGGTAGTTGAGGGTAAACGGAGGCAGGTGAGAAGATAATAGGAAAGTAGGCGAGGGGATAATAGGTAAATAGGTGAGAAGATATGTAGGAAGAGAAAAATACGTAGGTACTCAAATAGGTGTGAATATTTCTACTAGACCGTCATAGCAGGAGCTAGAATCTCACACAGAATTAAACGCTTTATGAATCTGAAACCCATTAGAATTCGTGCAAAAAACAAAACAAAAACAGTAGACTCTCCCGTGTTCGTTCAGGAAGCCTTGTAGACAGTTTCGAATCCCTTCCAGCACAGTTTTTGTCATGTTTGCCAGAATATTAGTGTCAGACTGGGGGCCTGGAGACACTTAAGCCTCTTGTCCTCAGCTCTGACAGTAACACGAAGTATGTCTGTTCAAATGCAAATTGTAAAGTCATGGTTAAAAAATTTCCATTATATATATATATATATATATATATATATATATATATATATATATATATATATATATATATATATATATATATATATATATATATATATATATATGCAATAAGATCACAGTAAACAGGTGATATCACAATATGCAAAATAGAGAAATTCCAAGCGCTTTCGTGAATTCTCACATTATCAAGGAACTAAATAACAAAACATCAAAAGAAGGCATATAAAGGGGCAAGACTACACCTCACAATCACGTCACCATATAATGTCGTGCTGAATAGGTAAAATTTAGGATTTTAGCTTAAATAGCAACTCTCTTCTTGCCGAATATGGCAAGCGAAAATTTGTATATGCAGCAATTTCGCAAAAATAATTCTGAACCTAACGAAAAAATATATGTAGTTGGATTAGGCTAAATTAAATTGCGCTTGTTATAATAAGGTTAGGTAAGTTTTCTAGGGTTCTTTTGGTAAAAAATTATTAATTCTTTATTAACATAAATGAAAAAAGTATATATTTAAACGTATAAGAGAAAATTTTAGAAAGGACTTAATTTTAAACGAGTTTTTGCCAATTGACCAATTTTACCTATTCGGCACGACATATACATATGCACACACACACACAGGTAAAAGTGATCGAAGAGGAAATGTAGCTATAGCATCAGGTTTGCACTGGCCTTGTGACATGTTGGGCAGCGAAGCCATGGCGACTGTCTCCAGGATTTGTGGTTATACTTCAACTTTGTTCTTTATATCGGTGTTATTTATACAATTTTATACATTACGGTGTATGTATACAGTACATACACATGGCAGTGTATATACATTGTAGATGGCGTCAAAGAGTAAATACGTTAATACAACTAAATTACTGCAATAGAGAATTGAAATTCAGTGTTAAAATCAATCAATCAATCAATCACACACTCTCTCTCTCTCTCTCACATCCAACATTATCACTGCCTACACTATTGCAGCAACCACCACCAACCTCCAATCACCACGAACTATTACAATCATCCCCACCAATCATTACTCCTGCTCTCCCCATCCAAACAATCACCACCACCATTGCAACCATCACCATCATTACAACCAACGCTACAATCACCACCCCCGCTCCATCACACCAAATCACCATCACCAATACAACCACAACTACCACTATTACCACCACAACTACCACTATTACCACCACTACAACCACAACTACCACTATTACCACCACCACCACTACAACCACAAGTACCACTATTACCACCACTACCATTACAACCACAACTACCACTATTACCACCACCACCTGAGGCTGAAAACTTACTGAAAGAGATTACGGAATACATTAGAGGCAAGTATCCCCCCGTGTATTCCCACGTATCCCCCTGTATTCAGGGCTGGTACACCAGATGTGTATTCCACTGTATTAGGCGCCCCATAAAACTCTCTTAATGGCCGTCAAAGATAACTTATGATCACAATATAACTGAAGTGAAGGAGCGTCTGGGAGAATAAGTTTTGCAATGTCAGCGATTCATGTTTCTTATGAACTTTTAATAGTCAGGATTATGTTAGTTTTGTCTCTCAGAGTTGGTGGTAGTACTCAAATAATTCATCTAATTGTGGTTGCAGGGGTTGATTCACAGCTCCTGGCCCCGCCTCTTCGTTGGTCGCTACTAGGTCCACACTCTCCCTGCTTTATCGTACCTCTTCTTAAAGCTATGTATGGATCCTGCATCCTCTACATCACTCTCCAGATTGTTCCACTTCCTGACAACTCTGACTGAAAAAAATACTTCCTAACATCTCTGTGACTACGAACATAGACTAAAGGAACTGAACGTAACGATATTAGTAGATTGAATGATCAGGGGAGACGTGATATCGATGTATTAAATACCCAGAATATTTTGTAGGGTAGACAGGGATTAACTGTTCGAGGTGGGGAACCGGTACAAGAGAGCAAAGCTAGACGTTAGAGATGTGTAACAGGAAGTATTTTTTCAGCACCAGGATGGTCAGGCAGTGGAATGACCTGAATGAAGGAATAACTGAAGCAGAATCCATAGTTTTAAGAATAGGTGTAACAGGGCGCAACAGAATGAGAGTAAAAATTAGTCAAACAGTAAATTAAGAGGCAGGGCCAGGAGCTGAGAGACAACTCATGCAACCACAAATAGGTGATATATATATATATATATATATATATATATATATATATATATATCACACACACAAAAAAAAAAAAATACTGCGTGGAATAGACAAGGTGGATAGACAGGATGTTCCAGAGATGGGACACAGAAACAAGGGGTCACAATTGGAAGTTGAAGATTCAGATGAGTCAAAGGGACGTTAGGAAGTATTTCTTCAGCCATAGAGTTGTCAGGAAGTGGAATAGTCTAGCAAGGGATGTAGTGGAGGCAGGAACCATACATAGTTTTAAGACGAGGTATGATAAAGCTCATGGAGCAGGGACAGAGGGGACCCAGTAGCGGTCATTGAAGAGGCGGGTCCAGGAGCTGAATCTCGACCCCTGCAACCACAATTAGGTGAGTACACACACACAAAAAAAACCCCGATGGATTGAAAGATTCTCTCTCTCTCTCTCTATGTTAAAGGGAGAATAGTGTCACAGAGACGGAGCATGTGCTGGAAAGAGCCTTTTATGTTTTTTATCTAGGTTTCTCACCCATGACAGTGTTTATTTTGCAGTGATGACGAAGGTTATGAGGCAGTGACAGACTACAACAAGTGACTGGAGACAGGAATAGGAGGGGATGGAAGGAGGGGATGGAAGGAAGAAGAAACAGAAGAAAAACGAAACTAAAAAAAACATGGAAGAACCAGAACACAGAAGAACAAGAGCACACAAGAACCAGAGCACACAAGAACCAGAGCACACAAGAACCAGAGCACACAAGAACCAGAGCACACAAGAACCAGAACACACAAGAACCAGAACACACAAGAACCAGAGCACACAAGAACCAGAGCACACAAGAACCAGAGCACACAAGAACCAGAGCACACAAGAACCAGAGCACACAAGAACCAGAGCACACAAGAACCAGAACACACAAGAACCAGAACACACAAGAACCAGAACACACAAGAACCAGAACACACAAGAACCAGAACACACAAGAACCAGAACACACAAGAACCAGAGCACACAAGAACCAGAGCACACAAGAACCAGAGCACACAAGAACCAGAGCACACAAGAACCAGAGCACACAAGAACCAGAGCACACAAGAACCAGAACACACAAGAACCAGAACACACAAGAACCAGAACACACAAGAACCAGAACACACAAGAACCAGAACACACAAGAACCAGAACACACAAGAACCAGAACACACAAGAACCAGAACACACAAGAACCAGAACACACAAGAACCAGAACACACAAGAACAGAGCAAAAGAGCAAGAACACAGAAGATAAAGAACACAGAAGAAAAAAAACACAGAACACAAGAAAAAGAACAAGAAAAATAACACATTTAAAAGAACAGTAGAAAAAGAACACAAGCAAAAGAACACTGAAGAAAAAGAACACAGAACAAGAATACAGAAGAACAAGAACACTTAAGAAAAATAACACCGAAGAACAAGAACACAAAATAAGAACACAGAAGAACAAGAACACAAAATAAGAACACAGAAGAACAAGAACACAAAATAAGAACACAGAACAAGAACCGAAACACACAACAACAATAAAGAGAAAAAGTGATAACTCCGCCAGTTCTTTTATTTTCCTCTTTCTTTCTACCTTTCGTCTCATCGTTCCCTCCTATTTATTCTTCCTTCCCTTTTATTCTTTTGCACCTTTTATCGTTTCAATGCATTTATTTCATATTTCCCTTTTCTATTTTCTGTTGCTCTTCTTCCTAATCTGTTCGTTCTCTATTTCTCTCTCCCTCCCTATCTCTCTCTCTCTCCCTCCCTATCTCTCTCTCTCTCCCTCCCTATCTCTCTCTCCCTCCCTATCTCTCTCTCTCCCTCCCTATCTCTCTCTCCCTCCCTATCTCTCTCTCTCTCCCTATCTCTCTCTCTCTCCCTATCTCTCTCTCTCCCTATCTCTCTCCCTCCCTATCTCTCTCCCTCCCTATCTCTCTCCTCCCTATCTCTCTCCCTCCCTATCTCTCTCCCTCCCAGACTCATCCCCATTGATGAGTCTGGTGGTTGGCACTGTCCTCGTAGCAGAGCGCAGTAGAGCGATCAGTTCGCACCCAAATAACCCAGGTTCAATCCGGGGCAGGGAGAGACAAATCAGGTTAAATCTCCCACCACCAGCTGCACACAGTCACCCAGTTACCTGGGAGTTAGTGTTGTGGGTCGCATCTTGGAAGTAAACCCTGGTGCTTAGCCTCTTTTTTTTTTTTTGAGAGTTATCCTGGACTACTAGACCACCGGCTTTATGACCGTAATATACCTATCTTTCAAAAAGCGTTAATATACCATAAATAAAGATAGCATATTAATCATAAAAAGGCCTATACTTTTAAATGCCTTTTTAAAATGCCTTTACTTTTAAATGCCCTAAAATTTTCAGAAAACTAAGTAAAAAATAACAATTGGTATATATAATTATTATAGGTTCCTTTAGGTGTCATTAAATAGATGTAAGTTTGGGAAAAAATCTAAATAATTTTTTTTTTTCACTGTCCTGTGACTGGTGTTGCCGGTGTTTTATTTGTCGGAAAAAAACAGGACAAGTGTTTCCTGACAAGGGCCTGGAGATGACATGACCCGCTAAGTGGAGCTTTTGGTCAAGAGAGCGAGGCCTTCCTGTGGCTTCCTCCTCCACCATGTTAAGATCGAAACTCAAATAATCTTTAAGAAACGATAGAGGATCAGAGTAACGCGTTTCTGTGACAACGTTTCGCTCTGATTAGAGCTTCATCAATCAGCTACATAGAGGGAGAAACAGTGTGATTGATCATTTAAGCTTGTGTAGGCTCTGCCCTGCCCAACCCCACCTCCGCGAGGTTGTGCTGGGCATTTGTGTTTTGGTGCCTATTTGCCATGGCCCCCTACTACCCTCTTGTACATGATTCTTAACCAGGGGTACCTGTACTCCCTGGGCGTACGAAAATAAACAATCCTGGGGGCACGATATATTCTGTTTAATTCAAAACAAAATGTCTGAAAGATTCAATGGAACTATTTGTCATCACCAATTTATGTGTTAAAGCTATTATCAACACTTTTACACTTAAAAACAAAGGGTAAAAGGACTGAGGCAAAGGGATTGACAACCTCTGTTACCACAAGAATGAGGGATTGACAACCTCTGTTACCACACGAATGAGGGAATGACAACCTCTGTTACCACACGAATGAGGGAATGACAACCTCTGTTACCACACGAATGAGGGACTGACAACCTCTGTTACCACACGAATGAGGGAACGACAACCTCTGTTACCACACGAATGAGGGAATGACAACCTCTGTTACCACACGAATGAGGGAATGACAACCTCTGTTACCACACGAATGAGGGAATGACAACCTCTGTTACCACACGAATGAGGGAATGACAACCTCTGTTACCACACGAATGAGGGAATGACAACCTCTGTTACCACAAGAATGAGGGACTGACAACCTCTGTTACCACAAGGTTGAGGGACTCATTACGTCATCTTTACCCCCGCCACTTCCACTGCCTTCAATCCATTCTCTGTATTTGACTGAAGAAGTCTACCGCGTAAGCGAAACGTTCCAACAATGAAGATACCCAACTGTCGCACTTGTGTCTTACCATAAGCTAGCAACAGCGTCTAGACAATGACGCGTGTTGGCTAGTTCCAAAAAAAATGTTTTAGCTATCCTAATGAACTCAAAAACAATTGAAGTTTAGAATAAATCATCTAGACATGAGCGTGGACATGTGCAACATCTGCGTATCTTAAATTTGTAGACGTTTCGCCCTCCAGTGGCTTTACCAACACACTGACATAATGTGAAGGCTGAGGGAATATATACAGAGACTGAGGGATTACCTCATTTTTCACCGTCTTCTGTAAATATTCCTGCAGTCTTCAGTTCATATTGTATTACTAAACCCACTGGATGGCGAAACGTCTAAAAAAAAAAAAATGCCCAGAAGTTTCACGTGTGTATAATCCATCAACGAAAGAGTTACTAAACGAAGCAAGTATTTTTTCTTCTGTTTGTAAGTAAATGTGTCAAAGTTTTATTTTACTTCTGTGTCATTGATCTGTCTCACTTTTATATTTTTTGTTTTGTTGGGAAAAATATGGAAGTTTTCCGAAATAAAGTCTTGTCATTATTTTTTTGACAGGGGACTGAAAAAAATTAAGAACAAAAGGGTTACAGACATTGAGAATTTAAGAACTGAAGGGGTACAAACAGTGAAAATTTAAGAACTGAAGGGGTACAAGCAGTGAAAAATTATGAATTGAAAGGGTACAAACAGTGAGAATTTAAGAACTGAAGGGGTACAAACATTGCTGCTGTGCGCCGCGCCACGGTAATCAACAGAGTTGACAGTAGTTTCCGGAGGTATCAGTACCTGGAGTATACCTGGAGGTTTTTTTTGAGAATCAACGCCCCAGTGGCCCGGTCCACTGGCACCAGGATCAACAAATCTTCTACAGTACAGCATATAGCCCATGCTGTTTTAGTTCTCCTGCGGGGAACTACAGCCTATTCTGTTGCCGCATTAGCATCACTACAGTAATATCGTAGTGCCGCACTATGCACCGGGCCGCGGGGGCGTTGAACCCCCGGAATACCCTCCAGGTATAGGCCTGGTCTTATGCCATCATTGTGAGCCTATCCCGGCTTTGCGAAGGCCGCGTCATGCCGTCGCCACTCCACCACTCCGCATACTGCAGCAATGCTCTGCTATACGTGTCCACCATCTCTTCTTCCTCCCAAGAAGAGTCGTACCTATCAACGACTGCTTAGCCGGAATTGTTCACGACAACGTACGCCTCCGTTGTCATCCTAGCTGACGCCGGAATTGTTCACGACAACGTACGTCTGCGTTGTCATCCTAGCTGATGCTGGAATTGTTCGCGACAACGTACGCCTGCGTTGTCATCCTAGCTGACGCTGGAATTGTTCACGACAACGTACGTCTGCGTTGTCATCCTAGCTGACGCTGGAATTGTTCACGACAACGTACGTCTGCGTTGTCATCCTAGCTGACGCCGGAATTGTTCACGACAACGTACGCCTGCGTTGTCATCCTAGCTGACCTCATTAAGTCACTTCAGCCAACCAGAATCGACGCAGTGATAGTAGTAGTAGTAGTAATAACGGTAATAGTGGTAGTAATAACAGTAATAGTGGTAGTAATAACAGTAACAGTGGTAGTAATAACAGTAACAGTGGTAGTAATAACAGTAACATTGGTAGTAATAACAGTAACAGTGGTAGTAATAACAGTAACAGTGGTAGTAATAACAGTAATAGTAGTAATAACAGTAATAGTAGTAGTAAAACAGTAATAGTAGTAGTAATGACAGTAATAACAGTAATAGTACTAGTAATAACAGTAATAGTGGTAGTAACAGTAGTTGCAACAGCAGTAATAGTAATAACAATAGTAGTAATAAATGAAATAATAGTAATACAATAAGTTGTTGTAAAAGTAGTAGTAATATAAGTAACAGTAGCAGTAATAGTAATAGCAAGATTAACTTCACTATCCTCCAGTCTTATTCAATTTACATTTCAGCATTTTTCAACCCAAGTGAGTTGATGTATCATTCATTAATCATTTTTCTTTCTGACATGTTGAGTCGATAAATCACTTTCACCCGGTCTCACTGTCTCTCTCTGTGTGTCTCTCTCTATCTGTCTCTCTCTCTCTGTGTCTCTCTCTCTCTGTGTCTCTCTCTCTGTCTCTCTCTCTTGCTCTTCATCTGTCTCTCTCTTGTCTCTCTTCTCTATCTGTCTCTCTCTGTGTCTTCTCTCTCTATCTGCTCTCTCTCGTGTTCTCTCTCTCTTTCTGTCTCTCTCTCTTTGTCTCTCTCTCTTGTCTTCTCTCTCTGTCTCTCTCTCTCTTGTCTCTCTCTCTCTTGTCTCTCTCTTTGCTCTCTCTTTTCTCTCTCTCTCTCTTCTTTCTCTCTCTCTGTGTGTTCTCTCTCTCTGTGTTCTCTCTCTTGTCTCTCTCTCTGTGTCTCTCTCTCTCTCTCTGGTCTTCTCTCTCTCTGTGCTCTCTCTTTTTCTCTTGTGTCTCTCTCTCTCGTGTGTTCTCTCTCTCTGTGTGTGTCTCTCTCTCGGTCTATCTCTCTCTCGGTCTATCTCTCTCTCGGTCTATCTCTCTCTCGGTCTATCTCTCTCTCGGTCTATCTCTCTCTCGGTCTATCTCTCTCTCGGTCTATCTCTCTCTCGGTCTATCTCTCTCTCGGTCTATCTCTCTCTCGTCTATCTCTCTCTCGTCTATCTCTCTCGGTCTATCTCTCTCGATCTATCTCTCTCTCGGTCTATCTCTCTCTCGGTCTATCTCTCTCTCGGTCTATCTCTCTCTCGATCTATCTCTCTCTCGGTCTATCTCTCTCTGTCTTTCTCTCTCAGTCTATCTCTCTCTGGTCTATCTCTCTCGGTCTATCTCTCTCTGGTCTATCTCTCTCTGTCTATCTCTCTCGTCTATCTCTCTCTGTCTATCTCTCTCTCGTCTATCTCTCTCGGTCTATCTCTCTCTGTCTATCTCTCTCTCGTCTTCTCTGTCTATCTCTCTCTGTCTATCTCTCTCTGTCTATCTCTCTCTGTCTATCTCTGTCTATCTCTCTGTCTATCTCTCTGTCTATCTCTCTGTCTATCTCTCTCTGTCTATCTCTCTCTGTCTATCTCTCTCTGTCTATCTTCTGTCTATCTCTCTCTGTCTATCTCTGTCTATCTCTGTCTATCTCTGTCTATCTCTCTCTCTGTCTATCTCTCGTCTATCTCTCTGTCTATCTCTCTGTCTATCTCTCTCTGTCTATCTCTCTCTGTCTATCTCTCTCTGTCTATCTCTCTCTGTCTATCTCTCTCTGTCTATCTCTCTCTGTCTATCTCTCTCTGTCTACTCTCTGTCTATCTCTGTCTATCTCTGTCTATCTCTCTCTGTCTATCTCTCTCTGTCTATCTCTCTCTGTCTATCTCTCTCTGTCTATCTCTCTCTGTCTATCTCTCTCTGTCTATCTCTCTCTGTCTATCTCTCTCTGTCTATCTCTCTCTGTCTATCTCTCTCTGTCTATCTCTCTCTGTCTATCTCTGTCTATCTCTCTCTGTCTATCTCTCTCTGTCTATCTCTCTCTGTCTATCTCTCTCTGTCTATCTCTCTCTGTCTATCTCTCTCTGTCTATCTCTCTCTGTCTATCTGTCTATCTGTGTCTGTCTATCTGTGTCTATCTGTCTATCTGTGTCTATCTGTGTATCTGTGTCTATCTGTGTATCTGTGTCTATCTGTGTATCTGTCTCTATCTTCCCCCAGCCAGTACACCAGTATCTCTATCTGTACTACTCTATCTGTATCTCTCTCCGTGTACTACTTCTCGTGTCTTTCTCCTATCTAGTTACTCTATCTCTCCACACACCACCTGTCTCCTCCAGTCACCTCTCAATCCCTTCGCTTCCTGCCACATCCTCCCTTCCCTTACCTTACCTTCCCCCGTCACTTCTTCCCTTCCTACCTTCCCCCGTCACTTCTTCCCTTCCTTCCCCTCCCCCATTTTCTTCCCTCCTTGCCCACCCCTTCCTTTCTTCACTGCCACTCTCCATTAAGGGGCTTACCCTTAATCTCCTCCTCTGCACCTTCCTGGCTTCCCACAGCAATCTCACCACCTTACCCAAATTTTACAGATTCCTGGCAAATGTTGCTACATTAGTTGCTATCACATTAGCGATATTTCCTGCAGAGAAACGAAAATGAATGCAAATGTTAGGGTGTGAATGCTGGGGTATGTTTGTGCTTGCTTGTTCTCACAGGAATTTGTTGTTGTTTGCCTATGTACCACAGAGCCATAGAATATACATTGTAGAATTATGACCTATAGACTGCAATTGATGTTTGGTCCCGTAATGCTGGGCCACTGCCAAATTTTTCCAAATTGATGCCATTGCTGCGAGTCCTGTCTTGGCTAGATATTTTTTAGCACGCTATTTACATCCCTTTTATTTATTTCTGTTTTCCATTTATACACCTCAATCATATTCACCTCACCTTGGTGGCCGAGTTGGGTGGCAGCTTGGTCTCGTCTAGCTGGTCTATTGTTCGGGGCTGTCTTGGTGGGCGTAATTACAGGACGCAGTATTCTTTCGAAATAACTTTTTTAAGGTAGCAGGTTGGTAGACCTAGGTAGTAGGTTGATAGACAGCAACCGCCCAGGGAGGTACTACCGTCCTGTCAAGTGAGTGTAAAACGAAAGCCTGTAATTGTTTTACATGATGATAGGATTGCTGGTGTCTTTTTTCTGTCTCATAAACATGCAAAATTTCAGGTATGTCTTGTTACTTCTACTTACACTTAGGTCACACTACACATTCATGAACAAGCATATATATACACACCCCTCTGGGTTTTCTTCTATTTTATTACTAGTTCTTGTTCTTATTTCCTCTTATCTCCATGGGGAAGTGAAACAGAATTCTTCCTCCGTAAGCCATGCGTGTCGTAGGAGGCGACTAAAATGCCGGGAGCAAGGGGCTAGTAACCTCTTCTCCTGTATATATTACTAAATGTAAAAGGAGAAACTTTCGTTTTTCCTTTTGGGCCACCCCGCTTCAGTGGGAAACGGCCGACGTGTTGAAAGAAAAAGAATCACATCCCCCCTAATTCTACGCCTTTCTAGAGTGCAGATTCAGGCCCTCAGTCTATCTTCATAGGTAAGATTTCTGATACATGGGATCAACTTTGTCATCCTCCTCTGTACGTTTTCCAGAGCATTTACATCCATTCTGTAATACGGTGACCAGAACTGTGCAGCATAGTCTAAATGAGGCCTAACCGAGGCTATATAGAGTTGAAGAACAACCTGAGGACTCCTATTATTTATGCTTCTTGATATGAAGCCAAGGATTCTGTTAGCTTTATTGCGAACACTTATGCACTGTTGTCTTGGTTTCAGATTACTGCTAACCAGAACTAAATCCTTTTGGCAATCAGTAAAATTAATATCTACATTATTTAGTTTTATATGTGGCATGGTTATTTTCCTGTCCAAAATAACCATGCCACTTCTCCGACCACTGAATCAGTTTATTCAAATCATCCTGGAGTGCTCTAATGTCCTCATTAGAATGAATTGGACGGCCTATTTTGGTGTCATCAGCAAATTTGCTTATATCGCTATTTATTCCCTCATCTATGTCGTTTTTGTAAATTGTGAACAACAAGGGGCCCAACACTGATCCCTGTGGAACACCGCTTGTGACGTGCCCCCATTCTGAATTCTCCCCATTTATGCGAACTCTCTGCTGCCTATACGTCAACCATGCCTCTACCCAGGAAAAAAATTCTCCTCCTATTCCGTGTGCCTTAAGTTTCCTCAATAGTCTCTGATGTGGAACTCTATCGAAAGCCTTACTGAAGTCCATATACACAATATCATATTCAATACCATGATCTACTTCCTCAAATACCTTAGTGAAAAAGTTAGTAAGATAGAAGCACCCCTTTGTAAAACCGTGCTGAGATTCATTAATAAATTTATGCCTTTCAAGATGGCTACGAATTGCTTCGGCAATTCGTTCAATACAACGTTTATCAAGTACACAGAAATTAGCAAAATACGCCGCCTTAATAAGGCAAACAAAAAAATAACATCTTGAGGTCAAGCTCAGAACAAGACAGGTCACAAAATTACTAGAGCAAGGTACTTACAAGTCTGGTGAGGTCAGGTATTGGTGGCAGAAGCTAATGGGGATCTCAGGTGACAAGTTTATTATGTTCATGAATCATGGGCAATGTGGACAATAGTCTACTTAACATGTACATTCCACTATTTTGCTCAGTGCCTTCAGTGAAGTGGATTATGCTTCTTCCAACATTCTGCTTCTGGTCCCGTCGTTCTCGTAGTGTAAGGGCTATGCTCTTCTCTAATCCATAACGTGAGAATGAAGGCTATGATGGACTATGCAAGTGTTGATGATCTTATCCCTCCTGCAGGCGTATAAATGTTACTGAAGGAGTGTCTGAAGATCTCTGCATAAAACTGATCCCAACTACCGCACAGTATGCTGTATACTTCTGCTGTGTAAATAGTTCTAGGTTCAGGGCTTCTCGTTATCTATGTGATTATTTTGGTAGTAAGGGCTGCTACATCAATGTTGGCTTTGTGGAGAATCAGGGTGATGGTGATGTGGGAATGTTCTTTGGGTGTGCTGTGTAGATAATAAGAGGGGAATTTTAAGTTGAAAAACTCATCAATATATTCTTTTGCGTCTAAGAGAGATTTATCACTGTAAATTCGGAGTGTTCTCAGACAAAAACTTATAGCTCCCCTTTTTGGTTTTGAAGTTATAGTGGGAAGATTAAAATATTAAGTCATTCTTATTGGTGGGTTTTCTGTATACCTTGAGTTTAAGAGTATCACTAAGACATCCAGAAAGGGTAAGGATCTGTCTCTCTCCTTCTAGTGTGAAATTTAGAGAGAACTAAACCATACCGAGTCTTTGAAATAAGTTAGGTTGAAGCCTCTTAGAACAATCACAAGGATTCATCCACATACACAAGACAAATGATACATAGGGGATTATCTCTAAAATTGACCCACTCAGTGTTCTGAATCGATATTTGTTAACACTACACTGAGGGGTGACCCCATAGCCATTCCAATTTTTTGTTTGTGTTATTACCGAAGGCTTCAATACAATTAATATAATCCAGTACAGGAAGAGGTAAGTTGAGATCAGCAGTGATGGGGACCTGAGTGAAGTTTCTTGCTTTTAATGACCACATTGTTGAGCCTGGAGAGCTCTCCAGACTGTCACAAGTATAAGCTACTGACTGTGTCCAGCATTTTGGCTAGGTGTGTCGCAAAAAACACCTGACATTCTGTGAGGTGTGGCACTGACGATCCAAGAGTGATGAGGCCGAAGTGGTATGCTGAGTTTGTGTGTATGGGCGAAACGTTGTACAAAAAGAATCCTTTGCTACCAGTGTGTCTATTCCCACCTGTCAAATTTTCTCACTGTCTACCTATTATCAAGGGAGACTACACTATTTACACTATTAATATAGGTAGAATTACCGACAGTATGTTAAATAAAAGGACACGAGGGCAACTAATGCGACATTTTTGTGGCAACGTTTCCCCTGACAAATCTCCTGGAGAGCGAAACATCGCCACAATAAAATGTCACATTAGTTGCACTTATGTTCTTACACTTAACACTACTTACACTAGCCCATCGCCATGGCCGGATCGTTATAGTCTCGTTGGGAAGCCTCTGTAGACTCAATTCCTCCGGTGTTTCACACACTCCCACCCTGCGGATAAATATCCCGTCTCTCATGGGATTCTCAACCTAATTACTCTTATACCAGGAGCGATGAAGGTCTCAACACCTAAACTTTACCTGGTGCGTCCTAGTGTTTATGTCTTCAGTTGTATAGCAGTAGTAGTAAGAGGGTGGTGGTAGTAGTAGTAATAGTGGGAGAAATAGTGGAAGTAGTAGTAGAAAGTGGTAGTTATAGTAGTAATAGTGGAAGTAGTAGTAGTAATAATGGTAGTAATAATAGTAGTAGTAATAATAGTAGTAATAATAATGGTAGTAATAATAGTAATAATAATAATGGTAGTAATAATAATGGTAGTAATAATAGTAATAATAATGGTAGTAATAATAGTAGTAATAATAGTAGTATTAATAATGGTAGTAATAATAGTAGTAGTAATAATGGTAGTAATAATAGTAGTAATAATAATGGTAGTAATAATAGTAGTAATAATAATGGTAGTAATAATAGTAGTAATAATAATGGTAGTAATAATAGTAATAATAATAATGGTAGTAATAATAGTAATAATATTGGTAGTAATAATAGTAATAATAATGGTAGTAATAATAGTAGTAATAGTAGTAGTAATAATGGTAGTAATAATAATAGTAGGAATAATGGTAGTAATAATAATAGTAGGAATAATGGTAGTAATAATAATAGTAGGAATAATGGTAGTAATAATAATAGTAGGAATAATGGTAATAATACTAGTAGGAATAATGGTAGTAATAATACTAGTAGGAATAATGGTAGTAATAATAATAGTAGGAATAATGGTAGTAATAATAGTAGGAATAATGGTAGTAATAATAGCAGTAGGAATAATGGTAGTAATAATGGTAGTAGGAATAATGGTAGTAATAATGGTAGTAGGAATAATGGTAGTAATAATGGTAGTAGGAATAATGGTAGTAGGAATAATGGTAGTAATAATGGTAGTAGGAATAATGGTAGTAGGAATAATGGTAGTAATAATGGTAGTAATAATAGTAGTAGGAATAATGGTAGTAATAATAGTAATAATGGTAGTAATAATAGTAGTAATAATAGTAATAATGGTAGTAATAATGGTAGTAATAATAGTAGGAATAATGGTAGTAATAATAGTAGTAATAATGGTAGTAATAGTAGTAATAATGGTAGTAATAATAATAGTAGGAATAATGGTAGTAATAGTAGTAATAATGGTAGTAATAATAGTAGGAATAATGGTAGTAATAGTAGTAATAATGGTAGTAATAATAATAGTAGGAATAATGGTAGTAATAATAGTAGTAGGAATAATGGTAGTAATAATAGTAGTAGGAATAATGGTAGTAATAATAGTAGTAGGAATAATGGTAGTAATAATAGTAGTAGGAATAATGGTAGTAATAATAGTAGGAATAATGGTAGTAATAATAGTAGGAATAATGGTAGTAATAATGGTAGTAGGAATAATAGTAGTAATAATGGTAGTATTAATAGTAGTAGGAATAATGGTAGTAATAAGAACATAAGAACATAAGAATGGAGGAACACTGCAGAAGGCCTACTGGCCCATACAAGGCAGGTCCTTATCAAAACCACCACTACCTAAGAATTTATTCCCGTACTCACGACACTATTCAAACCCAGCCCCTCCCACTCATATATTTGTCCAATCTCTTTTTAAATCCACCCAAGGTCCCAGCCTCTATCACCCCACTCGGAAGATTGTTCCACGCATCTACAACTCTGTTCGAAAACCAGTACTTGCCTATGTCCTTTCTAAATCTAAATTTATCCAATTTAAATCCGTTATTTCTGGTTCTTACTTGGTTCGATATCCTCAGTATTTTATTAATATCTCCTTTGTTTATACCCATCATCCACTTGTACACCTCGATGATATCTCCCTCATTCTACGCCTCTCCAGAGAGTGGAGATTCAACGCTCTAAGTCTATCTTCATACGGGAGATTTCTTATACTGTAAATCATTTTAGTCATTCTTCTTTGTATGTTCTCCAATGAATCTATATCCATCCTGTAGTAAGGTGACCAAAACTGAGCTGCATAATCCAAATGAGGTCTCACTAGTGATGTATAGAGCTGTAAAATAACTTTTGGACTTCTGTTGCTTATACTTCTTGAAATAAATCCTAGTAATCTGTTAGCCTTATTGCGCACACTTAGGCACTGTTGTCTTGGCTTTAGATTCCTGCTTACCATGACTCCCAAGTCTTTTCACATTCTGTATGATCAAGCTCTACTTCACCTAGTTTATAAATTCGAGGGATATTTTCATTACCAACGACTAGCACCTTACACTTGTCCACATTAAACTTCATCTGCCACTTTTCAGACCAAGACATTAATTTGTCCAAATCCTCCTGGAGTTCACTGGTATCCTGCTCAGAATGAATTATACGGCCTATTTTTGTATCATCAGCAAATTTACTCATGTCACTTGCAATTCCTTCATCAAGGTCATTTATGTAAATTATGAACAACAATGGGCCCAAAACTGATCCTTGTGGAACGCCACTAGTGACTAATCCCCATTCAGATTTGACCCCATTAATGGAAACTCTCTGCTTTCTATTGGTAAGCCATGCCTCTATCCATGCTAGAACTTTACCTCCTATACCATGAGCTGCCACCTTTCTTAAGAGTCTCTTGTGAGGTACTCTATCGAAGGCCTTACTGAAATCCAAGTAAATAGTAGTAATAGTAGTAGTAATAATAGTAGTAGTAATAATGGTAGTAATAATAATAGTAGTAATAATGGTAGTAATAATAGTAGGAATAATGGTAGTAATAATAGTAGTAGGAATAATGGTAGTAATAATAGTAGTAGGAATAATGGTAGTAATAATAGTAGTAGGAATAATGGTAGTAATAATAGTAGGAATAATGGTAGTAATAATGGTAGTAGAAATAATGGTAGTAATAATGGTAGTAATAATAGTAGTAGGAATAATAGTATTAATAATAGTAGTAATATGTTAAGTATAAGGACACAAATGCAACTATTGTGACATTTTATTGTGGCAACATTTCGCTCTCAGCTTGATAAAGCTCCTGGAGAGCGAAACGTTGCCACAATAAAATGTCACTAGTTGCATTTGTGTCCTTTTACTTATCATATTGTCGGTAATTCTACCAATATTAATACACATTGAAGATTGTAGACCAGAGGCCTAGCTTCTCCCTACGAGCCCCGTGGGACGGGGATTGGAGCTAGGTTTTAGGTACAATGGTCCCAGAAGAAGTACAATGTACTTCTTCCCATGGGAAGATATTCTGAATGTGAACTACATTCCTAAATTGGGGAGGCCGGGTCACCAACTGGTCGAGACCCGGCCAGCTAAATGTTTCGAGCGTTTAACGACAATAGCGTTTTTCAGCCCAATGTCATGGAAATTTTACCACTGGTCTCTGGGTTAGTAATGAACTATTCCATCCATGATGTAACGAATATTAAAAAAGTTGATTATCTATCCGTCTCTCCTGCATCCCTCTATCAGCCATCATACATAAGAACATAAGAACATAAGAAAGGAGGAACACTGCAGCAGGCCTGTTGGCCCATACTAGGCAGGCCCTTCACAATCCATCCCACTAACAGAATAATTGCCCAACCTAATTTTCAATTCTACCCAAGAAATAAGCTTTGAAGATTCTATTAACTCAAGTGCGAGTCCCACTCAAATCCAACCCCTCTCACTCATGAATTTATCCAACCTAAATTTGAAACTACCCAAGGTCATAGCTTCAATGACCCTACTAGGCAGACTGTTCCACTCATCAACTACCCTATTTCTAAACCAATATTTTCCTATATCCTTTCTAAATCTAAACTTATCCAATTTGAATCCATTATTGCGGGTTCTCTCTTGGAGAGATATCCTCAAGACATCTCTTGTCTGTTAATAGGACTCACTGAGAAGACGTTTCGCCCACCAAGGATTTTTGTCACTTTTCAATAAACTGCCATGAACAGCGTATTGAGTCTTGTTAACCAGTTTGTTTGTACATAATACCATTGATGTAAGTGTCTTGCACGGCTACACAGACAAGACTTGATAGTCATCAACAACTACTTGAGGGACTGACCACCTCCTTACGTCGACACTGCTTCCTCTGTCACCACATTTGATCACCTCTGTATCCGACTGAAGAAGTCTACTAAGTAGGCGAAACGTTCCAATAATAAAGATACCCAACTGTTGCACATGCGTCTTACTCGTCTACATGTCGGTACTGTAGCTTAACGGGCAAAACGTCTCAATAAAGTCCCTCTCTTTGCAACGGCCCTTGTCACCACTTGTCGACTTTGCACCATTTGTCACCAGGTTAGACGCACCTCCCTTGAAGAATGAGACAATTAGTCAACATTTGGGAATCTTTGTTGCGGAAACATTTCGCCAGCCAGTGGCTTCTTCAGTTCAATACAGTAAAGAACGGATTAAGATGAGGGGTAGTTTGAGGTAATCAGTCCCTCAGTCTGGAGGCGATGTGTTCAGTCCATCAATTCTCAAGACTGGTGGACTGAACACATCGACTCCAGGCTGAGGGACTGATTACCTCAAACTCCTGATCTTACACCTTTCTTCTGAGTTTTGGACTGAAGAAAGCTCTTCCTGGCGAAACATTTTCGTATTAAGTTACCTAAATGTTGCATGAGCGTCTCAGAAACCCGACAAGTTAAAGACTAAGCCATTTACATCAGACCTTCCTTGAGGGGGTCATTCCGAACTCGCTCGGGAGACCAAACTCTCACTGCCGTTTCACAACTATTCTGTTCCTGGTCATTTTTCTTAGCCTTTCCTCTTTTAACATTCGTCCTTAATTGGCTGTGGAACAACTTCGGCTGGCCTTTTTTTTTTTTTACTTTCGTTATGTTTATTACGAATTCACTTTCAACTTCCGTTCTAACTTCGTGATGGAAATTTCTGCCTCTCCTAATTCACTCTCAATTTTCCGACGTTAGGTTTGTTCTTCATTTTTCAAAAGCTATTTTGCTTCTGAGTTGTGCGTCTGTGTATGTCCCTGAAGCAAGGGTCCTGCTGCTGCTTGTATATTTACCTGCAGGTTGGCGTGTTCCTGGTGTTGCTTGTACGAGTATATTGCTTTGAAGGTTGGTATAAAACAGGTCTTCTTCCTGTTATGCTCAGACATTTCCTCGCTGCTTGTAATAACTGAAGCTTTACCGAAATTCCCGATAGGAATACGTATAATTTCTTGGTGATCATCCCTTTAATCTCAGCATCCCAGGTATCCCTGGAAAGGAATCACCTCATGATCCCATAGTCGTTTTCTAAGTCCAGTATCTAAGTATTTTCTAACGAGTATGTGCCGGGCCAGATAGAGGCTTTTGCACGCCTCGGACACTCATAATTAACCTTCCAAGATAATCTTTATTACCTCCCAAAATAGATAATCTATCTTGGGAGTTTAATGAAGGTTTTTATAAACCCAAAACACTCGTTTTACAGTTCAGCTAAAACTATTTTTTCGCTTTAGCGATTTTTTTCTCAATTATTTTACTCATCCAAGATTTATATGTCCGAAAAGTACTCGTAAACCCTATGCACTATATAGACTGTGCCCGTAGATTGTCCAGACATGGATAAAATAACATTAATGCGCAGCAGTGTCTTCATTGAGATGCTTCACTGATAAAAATGTTCCATGTACAAGTAGATTAGGGAGAGTACCGAGTTCAGCCTTGCTGACTCGTCAGCTCTTCACACGTAGGTTCCATAGCAAGTCACAGGTTGTTCCTCATGACTGAACCTACAAGCTTATTAGTTAATATTTCTGTTGCATTCTTGCCTGGACGGCCATCTGTTAGGTGACAGATAACAAACGAAGGCCACAAACTCTCTGGAACCTTCGTCAAGCACTGCTGTGGCTGTACACGGATATCATCCCTTTCTGGGAAACCACTGTATTCAGTACCAAACGCTAATTAATTAGCAAGGCTTAGGTCCTTCCCATTGTGTGTTTACTTTCCCCAGTGTGTAGGAGACCATTGATAATATCTCGTATAATCCATGTTATGATTCGAATTACCAGAATACCACGAGTGTAAATAGCCCAAAGAATAAGCAGAATCTGAGCCCATGGTTGTAAATAGCTCTCATAATGGGCAGAATAAGAGCCTATGGTTGTAAACAACTCACAGAATGGGCAGCTCGTCCTAAAGCTAGGCCACTGTACCACGCTGGTCCAATACAATTCATTCAACTAGGTGTATTTACATACACTGTCAGGGGTTACCATGGGCCCCACTGTAACCACTTGACAGACCAACGTAGTACTGTGGTTGGGGTATTAGCTTGCTAATTTTAGTACTGGCTTGTCGTAGGAGTGTATTCTGCTAGTTTTGTTAGAATCACTGTGGCCTTAGTTTCTGTGATTGTGATGCGTCTGGGGTGCATTCCCATATTCTGTCCTTCAGCTTCATTATTATTAGATACAAAAAGCTTACAGTGAATATACAGTACAGAACAAGGTTTCACTGAGGTAACTTCAAGTTTTGTGTAGAGCTTTATCAGGTCAATCATTAGAGCTTTTCACTTCTCTTTTTTGTATTCCTTCACTAATGATAATAGTTCCTGAGATATTGTTAATTAGTCGAATAAGACGTGTGCAACACTCAGGTGTGTTTACCCTCAAAGAAAATCTTAGTGTTGCACATGAGTCTTACTCGCCAACTGGAAGGTGTTGCGAATGATTAGTGTAATTCCATGTGTTTCCTCTCATTGCTTAGTTATGACTTGCTTAGTTATGACTTGCTTAGTTATGACTTGCTTAGTTATGACTTGCTTAGTTATGACTTGCTTAGTTATGACTTGCTTAGTTATGACTGCCTTGGGATAGGGTGAGGAGAGGCACGCGAGAGCAAGTGTAGGGATATATACGTCTATTGCGCAAGTGGATATATACTTCTATTGCGCAAGTGGATATATACTTCTATTGCGCAAGTGGATATATACTTCTATTGCGCAAGTGGATATATACTTCTATTGCGCAAGTGGATATATACTTCTATTGCGCAAGTGGATATACACTTCTATTGGGAAAATTTAGAAATATACACTTCTGTTGGGGAATTGAAGGGATATACACTTCTATTTGGGGATGTGGATGGATATACATTTCTATTTGGGGAAGTGGAGGGATGTACACTTCTGTTGGGGAAGTAGGAGGAAGTGGGGAGATATGTAGTGAAGACAGAAAGTGATGAACTTAGGAGAGAGAGAGAGAGAGTGAACTGGGAAGAAAGGAAAAAAGGAGAGAGGATTGTGAGTGAAAAAGGTGGAAATGAAGAGTAGATGGAATGTAGAAGAGGTGAGAAGTGATAGATGATGAAAGGGGGAGAAGTGGGAGGGGGAAGGGAGAAATAAGGTGGGTGATAGAAAAAGGAGAAAGGAAAAGTAAGAGAAAAGAACGGAGGTGGTAGTAATATAAACAAGAGAAAGAAGAGGAGATAAGAGAAATATTGACGGTAAGGAAAAAGTGGTAAATTAGAGAGAAAATGTAAAGAAAAGATTGAAAAGGAATTGACGAAATAGGGAGAAAGTAGAGGCAGGTGAGAGGAAGAAGGTAATACAGGAGGATAAAAGAAGGAATAATGAAGAAAGGATGCTAGGGACTGGGATTATAGGGAGTCAACAGAATCATGGGGGTGTGCTAAACCCACAGGGATCATACAACGAATGGGGAAGTGAAGACAATCAGGTTTGATCCAAGGAATAAGCCTGGGCACTCCAAGAAAGCCAGGCAGTGTGGCTTATTTCCACTGGAGTCATTAGGTCTACTAGATGTGACCCTGCTAGCCTACTGGATGTGACCCTGCCAGCCTACTGGATGTGACCCTGCCAGCCTACTGGATGTGACCCTGCCAGCCTACTGGATGTGACCCTGCCAGCCTACTGGATGTGACCCTGCCAGCCTACTGATGTGACCCTGCCAGCCTACTGGATGTGACCCTGCCAGCCTACTGGATGTGACCCTGCAAACCTACTGGATGTGACCCTGCAAACCTACTGGATGTGACCCTGCAAACCTACTGGATGTGACCCTGCAAACCTACTGGATGTGACCCTGCAAACCTACTGGATGTGACCCTGCAAACCTACTGGATGTGACCCTGCAAACCCACTGGATGTGACCCTGCAAACCCACTGGATGTGACCCTGCAAACCCACTGGATGTGACCCTGCAAACCTACTGGATGTGACCCTGCAAACCTACTGGATGTGACCCTGCAAACCCACTGGATGTGACCCTGCAAACCCACTGGATGTGACCCTGCAAACCTTCTGGACGTGACCCTGCAAACCTTCTGGACGTGACCCTGCAAACCTACTGGACGTGACCCTGCAAACCTACTGGACGTGACCCTGCAAACCTACTGGACGTGACCCTGCAAACCTACTGGATGTGACCCTGCAAACCTACTGGATGTGACCCTGCAAACCTACTGGATGTGACCCTGCAAACCTACTGGATGTGACCCTGCAAACCTACTGGATGTGACCCTGCAAACCTACTGGATGTGACCCTGCAAACCTACTGGATGTGACCCTGCAAACCTACTGACGTGACCCTGCAAACCTACTGGACGTGACCCTGCAAACCTACTGGACGTGACCCTGCAAACCTACTGGACGTGACCCTGCAAACCTACTGGACGTGACCCTGCAAACCCACTGGATGTGACCCTGCAAACCCACTGGATGTGACCCTGCAAACCCACTGGATGTGACCCTGCAAACCTACTGGATGTGACCCTGCAAACCTACTGGATGTGACCCTGCAAACCTACTGGATGTGACCCTGCAAACCTACATTCACTCTCCCATTCTAGTCTAAGTATTTCTACTAGTGATTAAAGATTTCTAGAGCTTAATTATTTGTTCAGTGTGAAAAAAATACTTTGAGAGGTGTGAATGTGCTTCAGTCTCGTCTCTCAATCTTAAACCCACCCGAGGAGCTGTGAATCGACCCCTGCAACCACATATAGGTGAGTACACTCACATACAGGCTATTTAACATTCGCTCAATTTCCCCGTTGACTGTGCCGCCCCTCTTCACCCTCTCTTTGATGCTCAAGTACTACGTGGTTTGCTTCTGGATGCATGTTTACACACACACACACCCGCAACACACACCCGCAACACACACCC
Organism: Cherax destructor; assembly: GCA_009830355.1. Taxonomy (NCBI): domain Eukaryota; kingdom Metazoa; phylum Arthropoda; class Malacostraca; order Decapoda; family Parastacidae; genus Cherax; species Cherax destructor. The sequence goes on along the minus strand of WNWK01001434.1, from coordinate 124,808 downwards.
GCAACACACACACGCAACACACACACGCAACACACACACGCAACACACACACGCAACACACACACGCAACACACACACGCAACACACACACGTCTCCTTCAGGTAGAGTAGGCCGGGTATTATGAAAGAGGTAAGCGAACTTGTGAAGCCGTCTCCTCCGTCAGCTGGACACAAATAACCCTCCCATGGGAGGATGAATCTCATGATGAGTTTCGGGTTGACCTGGACCGTTAACTAGTCCTGTTAATGTAATAATATTGGTAGAATTACCGACAATTTGTTAAGTAAAAGGACACAAATGCAACTAATGTGACATTTTATTGTGGCAACGTTTCGCTCTCCAGGAGCTTTCTCAAGCCGTTACAAGCGTTACAAGGACACAGTGGGCTATTATATACTCTCAAAGTGAGGTGAAATACTAGTGGTGGTCGAGGTAGTAGTGATAAGTAGTAGTAGTAGTAGTAGTAGTAATACAATAAGGTAGAACAATCAATATGCACATGAGTAAAAGGTGATAAAACAAATACAACGCCTGCGTACTACACCGAAATTCCAACAATCATCTCATGAAATTCAAAGACGCCCGACTAGTAATCAAAGAAACTAATTTCCGTAGACGCAAATGCCTTGAATCAGCACTTATCTCTGTTTCTAACACAATTAAACAAAACAAAGGCAGCTTCACCATCTCTGAAGTCTTAGCAAGAATCCTCCTGAAAACAGTGAACCATACCATCACATAGTCTCTCCTGCTAATTCAACACAAGCACATCGTAGATGTGGAACACTCCTACAGGCCTTCTATATTTCAACCTCCAGCATAAAATATTTGTCTAACCTATTGTTATACTACCCAAGTATTTGTTTTATCACCTTTTACTCATGTGCATATTGATTGTTCTACCTTATTGTATTACTACTACTACTACTACTACTACTTATCACTACTACCTCGACCACCACTAGTATTTCACCTCACTTTGAGAGTATATAATAGCCCACTGTGTCCTTGTAACGCTTGTAACGGCTTGAGAAAGCTCCTGGAGAGCGAAACGTTGCCACAATAAAATGTCACATTAGTTGCATTTGTGTCCTTTTACTTAACAGTCCTGTTAATGGCCCAAGTCGGACCGAAACGTCGTTATAAGTCTCATTGTAAGTGCGGATTATTTTGTGTATTGTTCCAGTCACAGTAGAGGGTCCTTTTATTCTTCCTGTCAGCAGGACTAATCCTGCCTAAGCCCTCGTGGCTTATTTAAGATCAATAACAACCGAGTATTCCCTCACTCTTGCAAAACTTTTTCCAAACTTTCTCTTACTTTCGTCTTTTACTTTAAAAATTCTGTCTTGCGTTTTTTCCTGGCATTTGTTTTGTTTGTTTAATAGATGCCATTTGGCACTGTCAGGGTTTCCTGCTGGTGGTGCACTCTCGCCTTCCCTTTGAACCTCGACCTGAGGGTAAATCTCAATTAGTATGAACTACAGCCGTTGGGAAAGAACCTTGGAAGCTGTCATAGCTTCCAAGGTTCACCCACAGTGGAATTCACAACGCTAGTACACCCACAGTGGAATTCACAACGCTAGTACACCCACAGTGGAATTCACAACGCTAGTAGACCCACAGTGGAATTCACAACGCTAGTAGACCCACAGTGGAATTCACAACGCTAGTAGACCCACAGTGGAATTCACAACGCTAGTACACCCACAGTGGAATTCACAACGCAGGTTACGCACCGAGATGTGTATTTCTATCGCATATAAGTGCTGATAGTGTATTTTAATACCTATTTTGGGGATTTTTGTTTTGTTTTTTTGCCTGGTTGTGAAAAAGGTTACATGTAGCTTTAATGACCCTAGTGTTGTCTACAGGCTTTACATTCCTTTAACCTACTATTTAACACATAACGATATCTTACATCAAATTACTAAAGCCTCCCAGCTCAGACTGACAGATTTGGAACCCATCATCTTTTGGGATTCGACTAAGACAGGGAAACGCAGTTGCCTTCTACTCACTATGCGACCACCATTCAGAATATTGCTGGTGCACAATCCCGACGTACCAAATAAACGAAATGAAAACAATCCAACGACGTCGTAACAACGGTGCTGACGTCCCCAAATACAGCGTGAGATCTAGTCCCACACACTCGCTTAGTAAACAAATTATCACCAGTCCATCAATATCCCAGCCTCTCTCTCTCTCTTCCATCTGTTCCCATGCCTCTACCTCTCGATTTCCACTAAGTTTGGATACGTTGCTGCACACTATTCACTCCAGTTACTAAATCGTGCACTGGGCTCCCAGTGATAGATATTGCTCACCCACCCGTGCTACGGAAATAGGAAATACTGGGCTTTGAAATCCTCCTCCATCTCCAGAGTGCACCAGCAATGCTTGACAATACGTCTTCACGCAAATATTATGACCAAAACGACGGAATATACACACGGAGAGGCGTCTCTCTCCGTGTATACACACGGAGAGGCGTCTCTCTCCGTGTATACACACGGAGAGGCGTCTCTCTCCGTGTATACACACTGTGTAAATGCATCTCTGTGTAAATGCACTGAAAGATATATCTAGGTGTACATACTCAGAGGTATATATCTCTGTGTATATACACTAAGGTATCTCTCGGAGTGTATGAAAAGAAGCGTTTATATATGCATATATATGCAGCGTATCTATCATTGTAGATACACTAAAAAGTGTGAATACCTGTGTATATACACAGAGGTACCTGTCTATATACACAGATATGTCTGAACGTATATACAATCTGAATTTATTTTTAATCCACATTTCAGGGATGAGAATATTTACATTAACCACCACTCGGTATATACATTGAGATAAATGCATCTCCCTCTCTCAATGCATATAAACATAAAGGTATCCCTCACTGCATATACAGACACAGGTAGCGGTGTGTGTGGAGGAAAGGGGGGGGGGGGGTTGACTATCGGTGTATGAATATACAGAGTTTAATCCTATGTTTGGAGTCGAAGCTTCCTTGATGTTATCAATTGAATGGATTGCAACCTTAATGACCCTCGTGTAGTCGACCAGTCTCGTTGAAACTATGGGCAGTGAGTGAGTGTGTGTGTGTGTGTGTGTGTGTGTGTGTGTGTGTGTGTGTGTGTGTGTGTGTTCGTTCTCACCAGGTGGTGGCGGTGGCTTGGGTAGAGTCTCAGCTCCCGGTCCCCGCTTCCTGATCACTCACGACGTTCGATTTAAATTCCTGGTCTGGTGGACCCAATTATTACTCTCAAATCAAAAGGGATGAAACGGGACTAGAGCGAATGAGAGGCAATCGGAGTCACTCCAAGGGTAAGGATGATATGCCCAGTTCCTTGAATCAAGAACCCTTCACTGGCATCAAGGTACCTTTCTTTAGTACTACCGAATAGAGTAAAAGCTTGCGCAAAACTCTGCCACAACCTTATGTATGTCTCAGCCTCCCCTGTTAAAATGACATACAATGCTGTTTACGGCAGTATACCCTGAAGACGTGTCGCCAACCAGAGACAACGAGTATACCGATATACTGTCGGTATACTTCGTTATCTTAGCATATCTGAGCCTCGACGAGTTACCAAAGTTGCCACGAAGGCCGAAATTCAACACACGAATAGTACGAAAAACAAACGCAAATGTGAATTCTAATTAAGTTGTAATAAACAGTCGATGAATAAACTAAGTTGTAATAAACAACAGTCCATGAATAAACTTATGAATAAACGAGGACAAGGGGCTCGAACCGCGGTCAGTAAATTGACAGTCCCACGCTCTGTATTCACTTTTTACCAACACCTTCTAAAGCATATGGGATTTCGTGTATATTCTTTTACATTTCGTATCCCACAAGAACAAAATCCTCATACATTACCATTCATTGAAGTGAAGAACTTGCAGCCTGGAAGCCTCGAGACACAGGTATTAAAATGAACTTGCAGCCTGGAAGCCTCGAGACACAGGTATTAAAATGAACTTGCAGCCTGGAAGCCTCGAGACACAGGTATTAAAATGAACTTGCAGCCTGGAAGCCTCGAGACACAGGTATTAAAATTCTTATACATTAGAGAATAAATGTTCGTCTTTCAAAGTTACACTTCAGAATGTCACTTTACAGTCATGAGTTCATCACCAATTTATCCATGTTATCAACACTTGATAAGAAGCACAAGATAAAAAAAAAAATCAGTGATTTTTCTGACAAGGTTTGAGAACAATGTTGATCAAGCAAGGAGATTGTTTAAGTCAATGGAGTAATACTGGAGGTAAACATTATTTTTACTGTTTAGTGTCTTGATAAGACTATGTTCTTCGTTACCACTGGTATTACTCTCACTGCTGTTTGGTATAATTTGACATTGTACCACCGTGGTATTACTCACGGTTGTTTGGTATAATTTGACGCAGTACCACTACTTGTTACACTCCCACTTCTCCTTGGTATATGATACAATACCACCACTGGTATCACACTGTTCTGTGGTATGATTTAACAGAATAACACCACTTTTATCACTGTTATTTGATATATAATACAATAATTCCACTGTTATCATTCACTGTTCTTTGAGAAACTTTTAAACAATAACACAGTATTTTCCACCCTTTAGCATCCTTTGTGATCAATATCACTTTTTGCACGTCAGTGTGTGTCAACAGCGATCACCAACAGTCTGGCTGGTCAAGAGACCGGGCCACGATTAACGATGGTTCAAGAAAAGCTTCGCTTCGTTGACTCACACACGTTAAATACTCACTTAACCCAAGTTTAGTTTTGTTGTAACTATTTACACTTTCTCAAAACATAGTTACGTCGACATAGCTATCACTATCGTCACTACTATGTAAGTTTCACTATAGAATAATATCAGAGTTTTGGTCACAAACTAAGACACGAGCGCCCACTATGACAACGTGTATTAATGGCCTTGCTTACTGGGGTAGTCTCCCTCCCTCTCGTGTGTATACAGACACTGCCCCAACCACCTCCCTAAACACTCAACTAGTTATTACTGGTCCCGATTAACTAATTATTATAATTAATTACTTAATATTAACTAATTATTATTTACTTACTAATTATTATTTACTTATTAACTAATTATTTACTTATTAACTAATTATTACCATTAATTACTTATTATTAACTAATTATTATTACTTAACTAATTATTATTAATTTTTTATTAACGAAATTATTAATTACTTATTATTAACTAATTATTATTATTATTATAATTTATTATTTTTATTATTGGTATTATTGTTGGCAGGTAAACGCTAAACACGTCAGGGTCATTACAGCTCCTAGAAAGGAGTCAGGTTTGATCCAGAGGGAGAGAGAGTGGGAAACTCCAATAACATGGATCAAGAACTATAGAAACCATGCTATTTTTATGCTGCTGCATGGTGGCTATTTCTAACCTTAATTACAGTTAGACGAGCCTTGAAACACACACACACACACACACACACACACACACACACACACACACACACAGTTTTAAGACAAGGTATGATAAAGCTCATGGAGCAGGGAGAGCAGAGACCCAGTAGCGGACAGCGAAGAGGCGAGGCCAGGAGCCGAGTCTCGACCCCTGCAACCACAATTAGGTGAGTACAATTAGGCGAGTACACACACACACACACACACACGAACTCCCTTCAAAATTACAATTTTCCAAAATATTCTTTTACACATTGATAGATGACTTTTTTTCATTGACAATGATATTAAGATTTATATTTATGGACCCCCCAAAAAACTTAGAAACCTCACCTAACCTCACTTAAACAAATGTATTTTTTTCTTTGCTAAATTCTACTATATATAGCATAAGTCAGTTTGCATATATTTAATATTACTTATAATCTATGATATGTATTATTTTTCATTGTCCCCAGATTGAATATAGCAGAGTTATAGCATAAAAAATATTTGCGCTGGATATTTGACAGAAAAAGGCATTGCTGAATAGGCCAAACTCACCTGTTCGTCCTATGGCACATTATAAATATAGAGTACATATGATTAGGCTCAACACATGGTGTATATTACTCAGCGAGTACAAACGGCTAGTACACTTGAGTACCCACTATGAGTACAGTTCTTGAGTACATACAGTGAGCACACACGGAGAACTGATGCTTCACAAGAACACAGACATAACTCCCTCAGGCATGAATACTTTTAAGTGCTTTTCCAAATTTACACACAAAATGTATTTATACGTGATTGTATGAGTTGTATGCTGATTTGTGTGTGTTTTGTACTCACCTAGTTGTGGTTGCAGGGGTCGATTCATAGCTCCTGGCCCCGCCTCTTCACTGGCCGCTACTGGGTCACTCTCCCTGCGCCATGAGCTTTATCATACCTCTTCTTAAAGCTATGTATGGAACCTGCCTCCACTACATCGCTTCCAAAACTATTCCACTTCCCGACCACTCTGTGACTGTGTGTGTGACTGTGTGTGTGTGGTGTGTGTCCAGCTGAGCATGAGCATGTACATATGTAATATCTTGTATCATGTGCGTGTGCTCATATGTGTTTTACTGGTGTTTTATTGACAGTCACCTCTATGTGTGTTCTTTGTTTGATTAAACTGTGTGTGTGTGCGTGACGCAGGACATCTTAAGGCAGACGATCAAAGAGGAACAGTATTGCCAGCAGTAATATCAAGAAGAGGTTTGACTTAGGATAGTCTGCTGCTATTACTACTGCTACATCTTCTACTACTACATCTACTACTATTCCTTCCTTCCTCCCTCCTTGTTAATGCCAGCAGCCATAACAAGAAGTTTGGCTTAGGAGTCACTGCTGCTGTTGCTACTGCTAAATCTACTTCTACCACTACAACTCCTCCCTTCTTTCTCCCTCCCTCTAGTTCTGTCTTCTGGCCTCTGCTATTTTCTCGCCTAGTTGTTACCTGACAATGGTCAAGGGAGGACCGAAACGTCGACATAAGCTTAGTCTTCTCGGTGCTGGCTATTTGTGAACTGTTCCAGATATTGTGACTCGTTATTGCAAGGGCAACTTGCTGTCCTCGTGTGTGTGTGTACTCACCTGTTTGTGGTTGCAGGGGTCGTTTCATAGCTCCTGGCCCGCCTCTTCACTGATCGTTGTGTGTGTGTGTTAGACTTACACAGTCAATAGATATCCTTTATTTTGTCTCGTTATATCGCACACAGGCAACTCTCTTTTACACAGCAAACGCACTACAATTCAAAGCAATTTAGGGGACGTGGCGAGAACCTCGCGTGCTTCTCTCCAATGATTCAAAGCAATTTATCAGGGGCTGGATTATAGGGAATGGCAGGGGGGGCCCTATATCCCTTGAAATAGAGGGGACGTTTATAATTGGCCCCTGACAGCTAGGGTCGAATTCGTGACTGATGATTGGCTGTTCTCTTCGATATCTCGACGAAAGAACATTGAAGATCGTGAGATATTATATACTACGTGTATATTACATATATATATATATATATATATATATATATATATATATATATATATATATATATATATATATATATATATATATATATATATATATATATATATTTCTCTTCGGCTTTGCAATCCGCCTCCCTTCTTCTCTTCCTTCTAAACACAGAAACGAAGGGAATTTCTCATGGAGAATAACGCCAAAGATAGAGAGGTAGAACCTGTTGCTTCCCATGACTGAGTCGTCTAACTACGGCTTGTGATGGCTGCCGGTCATACCCGAGACTTAGTTGCTTAATCAAGACCTTTTTTCTACGCTACCTTTCATAAGGAGCAGCAAATATTGACTCTGATATCGTAGAACACCAGAGCAATTAAGGTGGTTAAGTGGTGTACTCCAACGAATATCCAGCAGCCACTTGCAAGGCGACATGATACCGGAGCACGCTAGCATGGACCGTCAAGCGTCTCACCCAGCGGAGGGTTGGAACTCATGGCTAGGGAAAATTGAGACTAGCAGGCCAGTGTGCCACCAACTGGACGGTGGCTGGCGAAATCCTGTCATAATGATTTCGCGAATTATTCTACACTGCGAATTATTTCTTATGTCTCATTTACGATCTGCCAACAGGACTACCAACCATCTGAACAGGTGATAATGCAACGTAATTCATTGACAACAAACATTATTATATATAATTTGTTGTTACGTTCGCAGGTTCCTCTACAAGGCAGGGTGAGCCAACGAAGAAAACACACTCACCATCATTCATTACATAGCTGTACTTCCCACCTCCCTTATATTGCTTTCACTCCAACAGCTCGTCGAATCACATGTTCACATAAGTATACTAGATGATTAAGCCCCTGCAACTTAAAACCTCCTTCATTCCCTCACTCCAACCCTTCCTGGGACGTGTACTTGATAATCCAGAAGCTGGTATGATTGAGTGATTTAGACAATGCGGTTCTTGGCTAAATACCATCGCTGGTTTCGTATTCAAGTCTCTCTGGGTAATAGAAATGATCTACTGATATCGTTATTCCTTTCAAAGCCGAGTTTCAATTCAAACATAAAATTCCCATCATTGCACGACCTTCGGATACTGATTTCGCTTTTATAAAAAGATGGTAGGAACACGAGATACGATATTGTGAGTACTGACAGCAGTCTGTTACACTGTGTTAGTAGACGTGAGGTTGATGAACACACGTCGGGATATGTGTTGAGGGAGGCTGGCATGGACGGACGTAGGTAGATGGCCAGGCCTTGGCTTCCTTTCGCGGGAGTGTCTCAGACCATGGGAGGAGGTACAAGTACCTCCTCATCTTCTGGGACTAGCTGTCCGCAGGCCTAGCCCCATTCCCCGCCCCCACTGGGCTCGGAGGGAGAAGCCATCCACCCCGGCTGCCACAAACCCCGCCCACACTGGGCTCGAAGGGTGTGGCAGCTGCATAGCAGCAGACGATGTCAGGAGGTGCAAAGGCAGAAAACACTACAGGATCCTTTTGGAGCCACACCCCAGCTTTGGGCTTTAAGCCCGAGCGCTGGGGAAGCTCAAGAATGCCTCTTGCTGTGAGTGTTGCTGCTGCTGCTTCACTTGTCCGTTGCACTCTGTCTAAGGACGTGTGATAGAGATAACAAGATCTCTCAACTACTCCAAAGGCGAAATATTTCCAACCACGCTCTTGATCAAACCAACTATGATCCATCCATCCCTGCTTGTCTGCCTGCCTGCCTACCTACCTACCTACCTGCCTGCCTGCCTGTCTGTCTCCTACCTGCCTGCCTACCTGCCTGCCTGTCTTCCTACCTGACTGCCTGCCTGCCTGCCTTTCTACCTGCCTCCCCCCTGTCTCCCTGCCTGTCTTCCTACCTGCCTGCCTGCCTCCCTGTCTCTCTGCCTGTCTTCCTGCGTGCCTGCCTCCCTGCCTGCCTGTCTTCCTGCCTGTCTACCTGTCTCCCTGCCTGTCTTCCTGCCTGCCTGCCTCCCCGCCTGTCTGTCTTCCTGCCTGCCTGTCTGTCTGTCTGTCTCTTGCCTCTCTTCCTGCCTGCCTGCCTCCCTGTCTCCCTGCCTGTCTGTCTTCCTGTCTCCCTGCTTCTCTGTCTGCCTCTCTAACATTTTTATGTCTTCGCCAAGACGAAGGTTCTTTGTTTTTCCATTTTGTCTCCAGAGAGGATAATAAAAAAGGCAGCGTTGCCCCCCCTTCCATGAAAATTAAACTAACGAGTCTTGTAGTTACTCCATGGAGTCTTGTAGTTACTCCATGGAGTCTTGTAGTTACTCCATGGAGTCTTGTAGTTACTCCATGGAGTCTTGTAGTTACTCCATGGAGTCCTGTAGTTACTCCATGGAGTCTTGTAGTTACTCCATGGAGTCTTGTAGTTACTCCACGGTGTCTGAAAAAACTTTCTAAAGAAAGGTAAACCGGTATAGTTGTGAAGGAGAGTGGAGTGCTAGAGTATTCACTCAGTGTACATTAAGTACACTCGCCGGAGAATGTGTACAAGCATGTTGAGACGTGCATGGGCACTGGGAAAACATATGAGCAAATGTATATATGTGATATCGCATATACATAAACACGCGCGCGCGCACACACACACACACAGAAGCTATGGCTCGGGGTCAGGAGCTATGATTCGACCCCTGCAACCACAACTAGGTAAGTACACACATGGAGCAAAGAGAGTGGACCTTCTAGCGACCAGCGAAGAGGCGGGCCAAGAGCTCTGACTCGACCCTTGCAACCACAAATAAGAACACACACACTGTATACGTCAGGACCATATTGGAGTATGCAGCACCAATATGGAACCCACACCTGGTCAAGCATGTCATGAAACTGAAGAAAGTGCAAAGGTTTGCAACAAGACTAGACCCGGAGCTAAGGGGTATATAATACGACGAGAGGTTTAGGGAACTCAACCTGACGACACTGGAGGACGGAAAGACTGGGGAAATATGATAATAACCTACAAAATTCTAAACGGAATTGAGAGAATGAATACTGATACATTGTTTTGAGAGATGGAACACAGGACTACTAGTTATAGGGATGTTATGAATTATTTCTTCATCCTCTGAGTAGTCAGGAAGTGGAAGGAAATGTAGAATGAAGTGGTTGAGGCAGGATCCATACATAGCTTTAAGAAGAGGTACGATAAGGTTCTCAAAGCCAGGAGAGTTTGAACCAAGTAGCAACCAGCGAAGAGGTGATGCCAGGAGCTGTGAATCGACCCTATAGCCCCATATAAATGACTGTGTGTGCACGCCAGCGGAGAGGCGGGGCCAGGAGCTGTGACTCGACCACTGCAACCACATACAGGCGAGCACACACACATACATTTGCATATCGTATCGAGGCTCCACGAGCATTTAGAATGCCTACGAAACACAATCCAGCTTTTATTGAAGGAGCCCAGAGGTGATTCAGCAGAACAATTTATTATTTTTTGTTCAGCATGAGGTACTGTTATTGCTGAACACGTGAACAGAACCATCAGCGTTGTATTGAACAGATGGCCAGCAGCGCTGGTGTTGAACATACGACCAGCAGCACCAGTGTTCTCTCCTGTTATAATCACCAGTGTTGAAAGTACGGTTATAACAAATTGCGAAAAAGATCGGAAAGGCACCAAAGAACTCTCTAAAGAGGGCGAAACGTTTCCCCCCAAAAATAGCTTGTGCGGCAGTCTGCGACTTTTCTTCACTAACCTCAGTTTTGTTTACATTTTCAAGCTAAATCTAGCACTTTACGGAATCAAAATCGATGTAAATATGTAATCTGAGACGGTGTTGTCGTGGTTGTTTACCAGACTCACCTGAGAACAACAAAAAAATACCAAGAATTGTCAATATTTTAATATTTTCTCGAAACAAGAATTACTGGTGACAGAGTGAGAAAAAACAAATATATAATTTCCCATTTTATAAATGTCTCTCGAGAATGTTGATCTCACGCACCGTTATTAATTATATTCTCAATATTAGTTTCGTATACAAGACTGCCTCTCATGAACAGACATACTGCACACTGCCATTTGCAGTCGCATATCACTGTGATGTCTGGCTGTGACTCCCTGTGTGCTGTGTTCACAGTCACCTGTGTGTGCTATTAGCTTTGTGCTGTGTTCAGTCATATGTGTGTGCTATTATGAACCTCGCGTGCAGCGCTGTAGGAGGCAATAGTCAAGAGGCAGTAGGAATATAGTGTACCCAGGACCCTCTTTTTTCGTATAAGACAATATTTAATGATGGTGAAATTAGGTGGGTCTGCAGGGCGGAGTACCTGAAATTAATAAAGTCCTCTGGTTACATCACGACTGAGATATTTTCCTCTCGTTACCGGGATTTTATTTCTAAATGTTCCGCTGTTTTCGTGGTTTTATTTCACTTTAGAGCTCGCAGGGTCACAAGACTCGGGCTCTAGAGCTCTCTTCTTGACTTGCTATCAGCTGTCATCATCTGGAGTAACTATCAGTCTGAAACGATGGTGGATTTCTGCTTCAGCCGTGTCGCTCTGATTTTCTAGCTGATTCAGCTTCCTCTGCGCCCGCTACAGGTTAGGTTCGTCAGGGGATCCTAATCATATGATAACCCAGCCACTGGATCTTTTTTTCCTCTGACCGAAGCCTTCCACTGGCTTACCCCTCCACCTCTCTATTAGATCTATGCGGCTCTCAACTCACAGGAAGGAGTTCGAAAAACCTTCCCGGCCGGGAAAAGAAGGAATCTAGCGACGGATTGGCTGTGTCACTTTCATACCTATAAGAACATGAGAATGGAGGAACACTGCAGAAGGCCTACTTGCCCATACTAGGCTAGAAGTTCTCTCAGTGTCAACCGTACGAAATAGGTACAGATGTGACAAAATAGACACATATGCAACACTTGGGTACCTTTGTTGTGGCGAAACGTTTCCATAAGTGTTGCAAAAGTGTCCAATTTATCAACTTGTCGGTTCTTTGAGCCATTTATCAAGATACAAAGGTGTACCACCGAGAATAAAGGGCCAAAAACAAAGGTGCAGAGCAGCCTTTTATTGTGGCAACGTTTCGCTCTGTGCAGATACTTAATAATTCGTGAACTGATAATGCTCTACATAGGGCGAAATGTTCTCCCAGAGAAACGTGAAGCGTGGGATTGTTCCTTAAGAACAAAGTTGTTCTTATGGAGAACGTTTTGGTGTCTCTTTAGAAGGGGAGAGTAGTATTGAGGAAATATAAACGTAACTCTGATGAGGGTGTGAAAAAGACACGAAATAAAGGAATAAACGAAACAAGCAAAGAGAGTAATCAAAGAAACGAAACAAGGGAAGAGACGAAACAAAGAAAGACACGAAACAAAGAAAAAGACGAATAAAGAAAGACACGAAACAAAGAAAGAGAAGAAACAAAGGAAGAAAGAAACAAAACCACATCAAACGGATATGGCAACGAAAGAAAACCAGCAGACAGCAATAAAACACTTAAAACGACAGAGATAAAACCAGGAAAGAGATAGAAGCAATGGTGGGTAAGACAGCCAACAAAATAAACCGAAACTTAGTGCTAAAAACCATGGGAAGGGTAGAAATAAAACCCGCGGTTAAGAACGGTCATGATCCTCATCCCCCCTCCCTCATTCCCCTCGGTCCATGAGGGGAAAAGAGGAGGAAGAAGGGGAAAGAGGGAGGGAAGAAAAGAAGGGAAGGCAACGAAGAAGGGAAGAGGAGAAGTACTTAAAAAAACATTGGAAGTGTACAGATAAAACCCGCGGTCAAGAACGGTCTTCCTCCCCCCTCCCTCATTCCCCTCGGGCCATGAGGGGGGAAAAAGGGGGAAAGAGAGAGGGGAGAAAAGAAGGAAAAGCAAGGAAGAAGAGAACTGGATCATGTATTTTCCTCGCCTTCAAATACTGGGAAAAAATCCTCTACGCTTTAGGTAAGGTGTATCGAAAAATAGGTGGGGAGGTGCTTGTAGTGGGGAGGGGTTTTAAGGGGGTTTTACCCCCTACCCTTGGTGGGGGTAAAGGGGAGCGATCCCGGGCAAGACTGTGTGCAAGTTATTAAATGTCTTTTGTTGGGAAGAATAACATTGCTGGGTGAATGGGTTCGCTTGGGCAGAGATCATACGGTTATGTAATTGAATTTGTGCGCGGTAGTGCTTGTCGTAGCTCCTGGGACGATACGGAAACCGTGTGTGTGTGTGTGAAAGAGAGAAAGAGAGAGAGAGAGAGACAGAGGATGAAGTCGACAACTGCGCCATCTCTAAGCAGAATAGCACAAAAAAAGGAAAACTGGCATCAGGAAGAGTGGTCTCGAAACCCTGGTGGTCCTTGGTCAAGGACCGACAAAGATATTCACGTGAAAGCATCCCAACTTTCAATCAACGGGATGGAACTGTCTCTACCAACAATCAAGAAAAAGCTGAACTACTTAAATAACAAAAAAGGCACAATACCGTGACTGGAACAATACACACACAACCCGCACATATAAAATGAGAGGAGCTTACCACGACGTTTCGGTCCGACTTTGTAAATGGTCCAAGTCGGACCGAAACGTAGTCGTAAGCTCCTCTCCTTTTATATGTGCGGGTTGTGTGTGTATTGAACTACTTGCTGAGCATCTTTGTTGATACGATGGAATTCCGGGATCCAGTTAGGAAAACCTTCATTGCTAACTGCAGGAACTGTGTCAAAGTTGTCAGCGGTGACGATAAGGCAGAATGAAGTACAGTGGGCCCCTGAGTTACGAACACCCCGGAAATCGTACAATTATGTAAGTATAATATTGTAAGTGCTTTTGTAAGTGTATTTTTGGGGGTCTGAAATGGACTAACCTACTTGACATTATTTCTTAAGGGAGTAAATTCGTTCGGTAATGGCACTTGAGCAGCATTCTGGAATGAATTTTGTACGTTACTCGGGGGTCCACTGCATATCTTTGCTTTAAATCTCTGGACCAAGTAAAAAGGTGAGCCCAGGATTGCTAAATGGATGTGCTGGTCAGCAAGCAATGCCTCTAACTCCCATCTATTAGCCTTTTTGTAGCGCAGTGTAAATGACGTGTAGAAAAAGGCAAATGTAATCCCTATTTAAATAGCGTAAAGGCCGTGCGATAATGAGGAATTACAGACCATCGTCACTCCTGTCAGTCACTGGAAAAAATCTTGAGACAGTAATCTTACGGCAAATGACAGCATTTTTCTGACTGTCACTGGTTTCTTTTCGACCGCCAGTATGGCTTCAGAAAATGACGCTCTGCAGTTGATCTGTCAAACATTTCCACTATGTGGCACTAGTCACTGGATTATTCCACGATCAACTGTGTAGCAGCATAGGGCATTGCTAGTGGCTTCGACAGGGTATGGCACCAGGGTGTGGCACCAGGGTGTGGCACCAGGGTATGACAGCAGGGTATGGCAGCACGGTATGGCACCAGGGTGTGGCACCAGGGTGTGGCACCAGGGTGTGGCACCAGGGTATGACACCAGGGTGTGGCACCAGGGTGTGGCACCAGGGTATGACAGCAGGGTATGGCAGCACGGTATGGCACCAGGGTGTGGCACCAGGGTGTGGCACCAGAGTATGGCACAGGAGGTCTTGATAAAACTGCAAGTATTATAGAGTCACTCTACCTCTTTAGTGACTAAATTCAAGAGAGATCTGAAGTCTTTCTGAATGGAACAGTCTGCAAGCCACTCATATGTTGCCTGTGTTCCAACATCTGTGCTTACAACTATAACAACCTGTGGAAAACAATGGCAGTTTATATGTACTTCTGAGAAAACAAATGACGGTCTCTAGCTAGATTGATGCTAGTACTGTAGCTGAGGTAATAATTAATAGAAGAGTGCTAGAGCCCGGCGATGAAGTGGATATCTTAGGAGTGAAATTTGACTCCAAAATGTCTGCGAAGAATCACGTGATAAATCTTACAAGGCAGCCAGTAGACTCGCAGCACTAAGGCGTATTTCGTACCTTCCCTACGGTGGAAACTGCGCAATCTCTGTATAAAGCACAAGTGCACTCACACCTTGAGTATGCACCATTTTCTTGGATTGGCTGCCTATCGTCTCTTCTGTGACTTCCGGGAAGACCAGAGAACTATGCAAGGCGACTTGTCGCTCGCCTTGATCCATCTTGGATTGATCTGTCATTTCAGAAAGCCCTTCAACACCGGAAAGATGTGGATTATCTTACTGTTATATACAAGACCAATGTTGTTAAGAATCCACACATGACAGTTTTTATACCACAAGACGGGCAACAAACAGCAACTATAGGCTGTACTCTGTATGCTTTTCAAGATCATCAAATGACCAACTGAAAACTCTGTCCCATTGCTGGCTTCATCCTGTTCTTATATGTATGTATTATTCCAATGAAGATTTAATAAAGGAAATAATAGAGAAGGTCTTTAAGTGAGCTGAGTTGGTAACAGTTCTTACCTAGCAAATTAAGGAAGGAACTCTTAGTCTCACTCTGTAAAAACCCTTTGGTGTTGAGAGAGTCAGAGGCAGGCACAGACAGACAGACACAGACAGACAGTCAGTCAGTCAGTCAGAAAGACAAAGAGGAAGACAAAGAGAAAGAGAGAGAGAGGTGGTGTGGAGGGGTTCGTTAATTGTGTGTTTAGCATGTGTGTTATAAACAGGGTAACAGAACCGTGCTTAGACGGGCGTGAGATTAAATGTGGGAGGGACTGATAAGCAGGACACGCCCTTACACACACACACACACACACACACACACACACACACACACACACACTACTAAAAATAATGCAATCAAGGAAAAGGGAGCAGCAGGATAATCAGAAATGGACAAAGAAGAAAAGTCATTAGCAGAGATATTCCCAGGAGACAACAAGGAGGCGCAGGTGGTGGTCAGACAGGAAGGAAAATGGTGACACCAACGCACTCTGGAGGGAAAGATAATGGGAGGAAGAAAGTAAGAGGTCAGTGATGATCTACGGACTTGAGGAAACTGAAGGTAGGTCAGGAAAGAGATGGGAAGAAGAGGAAAGGAAGAATTAGGGCAAATTGAAAACTTTTCAGAGGATGAATAAGTACTCCCAGGTGTAAACAATGTCTTTTCAGTGTAACCTTCTAGTTACAGGTAGCTCGAAGCAGAATCTTGACACAGACAGTGATTTAAAGAAATACAAAATATCACCTGGATCTACAGAGAATAGAAAATAAAGAAGGAACAGTCGATGGAGCACGGTTAAAAGTCTTTAGATACAGGAGAGAGACGCGGTAGAAGTAGCAGGAGGAGGGAAGGAAGGAATAGCCAGCCTCAAGTAATCTCTCAAGGCTCACCCCCAAGTAATCTCTCAAGGCTCACCCCCCTACCAATCTCTTAGCAAGCGCAGCTCAAGGCCAATCCCCAATTTTCCCAACACTCACCCCTCCCAACACTAGCAATACCCCCTACACCTTCATCCCTGTCTACAACTATAACCCTGACCCCTTATCTCTGCAACACTGCACACCCCCTCCCCAGCCTCACCTCGGTCTCTCTTTACAGAGGAGCAATGAACAGAAGTCCTGGACTCCACAAAACAAAGCATTTAAAAAAAAGAATGGCATCTAAGAGGATAACACAAATATATAGATACATTACTAAAGAAAAACTCATGAGTGAAAAGAATGGATAGCAGAATCAACTTCATGTTACAATTATCCCAAACAAAACTGAAATAACAACGGATGCAATATTCCCAGTAGGATATCAAGTAATGATGACAGAGATTAAAGGGAACAGAGAGGATCATCCAGATCCAGCGGAGTTTTAAAGAGATATCAGTAAACAGAAATAAGTCAAATGACTACACAGAGGGTACAATCAAGATAATTAGACCTAAAGCAGTAGTAGCAGTGATTTAAATTCCATTACCAAATAGTAGAAGATGAAGATATGAATATGGAGACAGAGGAAGCAGCAACAACCAGAGTTCATAGGACAAAAATAAAATTACTTATCAAAGAAAATTTCAACCACAAAGAAAAAAACTGGAAGAATTGGAACTCAGGTAGTGAACCTAAAATATGGAGAGTTAAGATAATGAGGTTTTGATGGAAGACCTTTATTTGTGTCAACATTTCAAGGACACGAAGAGATGAGGAAATAAACCAGCAAGACTGAAGGTAATATTTACCCATAATTCATATGGTAGATTTAAACACAAGAACCCAGTGAGAAACTTTGAAGGGAGAGAATTCCTGAATGCAGTGGGAGGGAGGGAACTGGAAGGAATGTCAACGAATGAGACATAGTGCCTAGAGGGAAAGTGCCGGGAGGTAGAGGAGAACTCTGAACGTCCTACCAAAAAAAGCAACCGAAAGTGAAGGACACAAGATAACAAAAAGTGATCAGTAAAGCCAATAATGAGGCTGGACACTGAAGGTGAGCGAGAATTTGAAAATGGCACAATATTCAAAACTAAACCAAGAGTGACACAGCCAGAAAGAGGAAAGTAAAAGACCAGGTAGGAAGAGTGAAGGAAGGAAGGAGGAGGGACCACAAGAACCAAAGATGTTTGGGAGATGAACAAACGATTTAAAATAGAATAGTTGAGGGCACTATACACGACGCAGGGCCTATTAAGAAGTACACAGCCCCAGCATGGAACCCCCAATTGGAAAAGCTAGAGAAGGACCAGAAATTTGTAGCATGACTTTTCCCAGAATTGTGATATTCTGAGAAACTTTGATAACTGAACCTCAAAACCCTGGAAGCAATGAAAGGGAACATATGTTCACAACGTATAAAATCTTAATAAGCATCGATACATCGGAACATAAGAGAGAAGGAACACTGCAGCAGACCTACTGGCCCATACTAGGCAGGTCCTTCTCAAACTCAAACCCACTAACAAAAATATGGCAAAGATAAGATATTCAAGAGGGAAGTAATAAGAACAACTGGGTAAACATGGAAGCTGGAGACAGATGAACAATAGCGCAGCTTTAAGAGTTGGTACGATAGAGATCGATAAGTTAGGGTCTGGTAGATGGTACTCAAGCTATCCCAAGAGGCGAGGTTGTGAGAAGTGCCTCGACCCCTCGAAAAATAACTGGAGAAAACAACTGGAGGAGTAAACACACACACACACACACACACACACACACACACACACACACACACACACACACACACACACACACACACACACACACACACACAAACACATTCAGAAATAAATAAGCAAGACCCAAAAAAATTATTTTTCATATTTGTAGAAAATAAATAAATTGTGAAAGACAATAATAAAGTAAACTGGAGGATAATAATAATAATAATAATAATAATAATAATAATAATAATAATAATAATAATATAATAATATTTATTTCTATAAGTACATGATACAACTTATACAGACCATAGCTGACATCAATGACATACTATTATATAAAAAGCCTCTTGTTATGTAGAGCATTTAGGACAAATTAGGTTAATTTTGTCTCCAGGATGCGACCCACACCAGTCGACTAACACCCAGGTACCTATTTACTGCTAGGTGAACAGGGACAGTAGGTATCTTAAAGAAACACGCTCCAATGTTTCCACCCGTACCGAGGATCAAACCACGGACCTCAGTGTGTGAGCTGACAATGGTCTAGGACTGAGAGAAACGTCGTCACAAGGTTTCTCTCCTTCGGTATTGTGACTGGAACAATACACAAATAACCCACACATAGAAGAGAGGAACTTACGACGACGTTTCGGTCCGACTTGAACCATTAACTAGTCACCCAGAAGCGCGAGGAGAAGTGAGCCAGTGTAGTTAATAAATTAGATACAAATGCAATACTGGGGTATCTTTATTGGGCAAACGTTTCTCCACACAGTGGCTTCATCAGTGCAATGCAAAGACGAATGGTGAAGATCATAAGAAGTTTGAGGTAATCAGTCCCTCAACCTTTTCAAGACTAATGAACTGATTAGACTCCAGGCTGAGGGACTGATTACCCCAAACTCATTCTAATCTTCACCACTCTTCTTTGTACTGGACTGATGAAGCCACTGTGTGGCGAAACGTTTCCACATGTGTTTTGCTTATCAACTTGTCTGTTCTCTGAACCATTTATCTACAGTCAATGTAGAGAAATGTTTTTAGTGCTTACAAGTAAGAATTTTTAATACTTGACGTGCTGTTGGAGTGTGAGCAAGGTAACATTTATGAAGGGATTCAGGGAAACCGGCAGGCCGGACTTGAGTCCTGGAGGTGAGGAGTACAGTGTGGACACTCTGAAGGAGGGGTGTTAATGCTACAGTTTTATAACTGTAGTGTAGGCCCACCTCTGGCAAGACAGTGATGGAGTGAATAATGATGAAAGTGTTTCTTCTTTTCCGGTTCACCTGCCTTGGTGGGAAACGCCGATGTGTTAGTTAAAAAAAAGGTAAGAACCTCTTAGTTCCAACAGATCTGAGTACCCAAACAAAAGAAAACAAAAGATACAACAATATCCGAAGAGGCAACTAGAAAAAAATAAGCTAATTCTGAATATTGATCAATAAACAACAGCACAATACGAGACAGTATAGTGAGTTTTAAGTCTTCACAAATACACACACTCCATGAATTTTTTTTTTACAGAATTTCTCTACAAAAATATAAACTGGCAGGTCTAAAAAACAAAAAAGTGATCGCATTGTTAGGCTATATAAAAAAAAAGGCCGACAGGAAAGACCCTTTGAACTATAAACCTGTCTCGCTGATGAGTCTTTTGTTAATATGTTAGAAACATATTAGAAAACATGAAAAAAACTGGAAGAGCGATAGTGACTGATCCCCAGAGGAATGAAATATGTTCAATAGTGGAATCAAACACCTTTTTCAATAGTGGAATCGAACACCTTTTTTCAATAGTGGAATCAAACACCTTTTTCAATAGTGGAATCGAACACCTTTTTTCAATAGTGGAATCAAACACCTTTTTCAATAGTGGAATCAAACACCTTTTTCAATTGTGGAATCGAACACCTTTTTCAATTGTGGAATCGAACACCTTTTTTCAATAGTGGAATCGAACACCTTTTTCAATAGTGGAATTAAGCACCTTTTTCAATAGTGAAATCAAACACCTTTGTCAATAGTGGAATTAAACACCTTTTTCAATAGTGGAATTAAACACCTTTTTCAATAGTGGAATGGGACACATAGGCAGTGGGCTGCCCCACTATTTTATATGACAGTTACATAGTGGAAGCAACAGCCAGCTTCGTTCCCCTGTCATACACCGTCGCACAGAATGGGTTATGTAGGGTTAAAAATAGTCAGCTAGTGCTGACAGGTCTTGTAAGACAAGCTTGAGGTGGTTTAACACCAGCTTGAGGTGGTTTAACACCAGCTTGAGGTGTAAAACTAGCTGGAGTTGGTTTAACGCCACCTTGAGGTGGTGTAACACCAGCTTGAGGTGTAAAACTAGCTGGAGTTGGTTTAACGCCACCTTGAGGTGGTTTAACACCAGCTTGAGGTGTAAAACTAGCTGTAGTTGGTTTAACGCCACCTTGAGGTGGTTTAACACCAGCTTGAGGTGGTTTAACACCAGTTTGAGGTGTAAAACTAGCTGGAGTTAGTTTAACGCCACCCTGAGGTGGTTTAACACCTGCTTGAGGTGTAAAACTAGCTGTAGTTGGTCCTGGCATCTGGCCACTTCCCTATAACATTCAAGACAGCAAAGATGATCTTCATCTCAAAACCCAACAAGGACATCCGTGATCCAGAAAACTACAGACCTCTCTCTCTCTCTACTCGAAGTCGCTGGCAAAGTCTTCGAGAAAATCATCTCCAACAGACTGAACTACTACATGGAATTCAATCACCTCTTCACTGAAAAACAGTTTGGCTTCAGGTCCCACCGGGGAACACAGCATGCTATCAACATCGTCTTTGATGCGGTAGATAGCCTGAGGAACCAGGAAAACCTGGCCCTAATTGCAACGAGGGACGTTCACAAAGCCTTCGACAGCCTCTGGCACGATGGGCTTATATTCAAACTTGCCGACCTATCAGACCACAACTGGACCTTCCTCAGATTCATATACAATTTCTTAACAGGCAGAAACATCATCCCCAACTTTAATGGCAAATCTGCAGTACCATTCACCCCAACAGCTGGAGTACCACAAGGCTCATGCCTTAGCCCCATACTCTTCAATATTTATGTAAATGACCACCCATAACCTGAACACAATGATACCATCATCACCCAATTTGCAGACTATGTTATCCATGTAGTGTCATCCACCCCCATATCAGGTGCAACAAAATACAGGAGAGTAATAGAGAAAATGAATGAGGAATTACGAAGAACAGCTAACTGGGAGAAAAAGTGGAGAATCACAACTAACCCAGAAAAAGTCCTCATCAGCACCATCGGCTGTCTCCCAGCTACCATAGAAGACAAAGGAGGTATCTCCATAAGAGGTTCACGGGTCGATATCAGAAACCCTAACAAGATCCTGGGATACGAGATCGACAGATTACTTCACTCCACTTCTCACATCACTAAAAAAGTGAACCTAGCTAAAGCCGCCTCGACCAACTATTCAGATTCAAAGACGCCCCTCCCCACATCAAGAAGCACCTCTATAAGATGATGATCAGACCGCTGTTAGAATACCCATGTGTACCCACATCACTAACAACAAAAACCAACATGCTGCGGCTTCAACGGGTCCAGAACAAAGCCCTCCGAATTATCACTGGAACCAGATTCAGAGATAGAATCAGGATGGAAGACCTGCATATTCAACAAGACATAGCTGCAATTAATGTCAGAATAGACATACTAAAGAAGAGACAGCTATATGGCATGCAAGAACTCTATGTACCTGATAGAGAAAACCCCTCAACCAGTAAACTCTACCGACTATGTCATCAACACACCTCCCCACCGAACCCAAAGAATGACCCTACAACAAAGAGTCATACGTTTCATTCACAAGGACAACTACCCACGACCAAGAATCCTGTGTGACCTCCCCGCTGAACCAGAAGAGTGGATACCACAAGACCCAGTCTACATCCAACAACGAAGATAAATACCCCCCATTTATGGGTGACCTATCTTTATCAAACTACTTCTTACAACTAACCTTGTAACACTCAAGAACTTCCTACTATAGGACACCACCTCAGAAACTAAATTTGTTCCCTGACATTGTTCCCACCTTTCTGTCTCGTGGCTGAGTCGAATATCCTGGCGTATATGGCGGTTGTGGGTATATAAATACCTCCTTTAGCCCATTCCACCCCTGTGGCCAGTGGCACAGAGGCTAATATCCTAATCTACTTGGAGAAACCGTGTTTACAACCCTTCTATTCTAACCTCTCACTCCTGTGGCCTGTAATGTTAAAGGGGAATATTGCAGCTCACGCAGGGTTGTGCACACGTGCCTCAGCTCCATGACTGTACAAACAACGCTCATGGTGGAATCCACATGGCCTTTGCTCCTGTGAATGGGTATGCAAAGAGCTACTCAATGCCTTAGCTGATGTGAGGTAGGCAAAGCTTGTCAGACAATACCCAGGCTGGCACAAGAAAATGCCGCACTAGATAGACCCAGCGGTGAGTCTACCATTGAGTGTATGTTTGTGGGAGTCTTGAAATACTTCTTTTTAGAGTGATTTATTTTTTTTATACAAATCAATTTGATCCTAACTCAGCTCAGTTCAAAACCCAGCTCTATCTGAGGTAATACTACCCCCCCCCAGCCCCCCAGGATGCCACCCACACCAGTCGACTAACACCCAGGTACCTACTTGCTGCTAGGTGAACAGGGACACCAGGTGTAAGGAAACATACCTAATGCTTCCTACAGTACCGGGAATCAAACCAAGGACACTCAGTGTGAGAGCTGAGTGCGCTACCAACCGCTGTTAATATATACAACTCAGTTTACCTTATTCCTAGTATAGCTTCAGTTTACCTTATTCCTAGTATAGCTTCAGTTTACCTTATTCCTAGTATAGCTTCAGTTTACCTTATTCCTAGTATAGCTTCAGTTTACCTTATTCCTAGTATAGCTTCAGTTTACCTTATTCCTAGTATAGCTTCAGTTTACCTTATTCCTAGTATAGCTTCAGTTTACCTTATTCCTAGTATAGCTTCAGTTTACCTTATTCCTAGTATAGCTTCAGTTTACCTTATTCCTAGTATAGCTTCTTTTATTGTAACTTATTTTCACACAGCTGAGTAACTTAGCTGCTGTAACTTTTAAGGTTTAAATAATAAGATATTACAATGACCCCTAATGGAAATAAGTCACTGACTTATTTGGTTTATCCTGGATAATTTACACTATGTAGGATAACTGTACTTATGTGTACCTGTGCCTAAACTAACTTACTAATGATACACTTGTATATCACTACAGTGTATTTAGTAAGGAGAACTTTCGCCAACCAGTGTCTTTATCTTTTTCAAAATAAAGTTACCTAAACAATACACAAACGCCTCACTTATCTACTTTCCTCTTATCTAAAACACTTACATATTTATCTTTAAACGTTTCACGTTACATTAAACGTTACGTTCAGGTTAAGTTAAACGTTACGTTCAGGTTACGTTAAACGTTACGTTCAGGTTACATTATTAGCTGAGTTAGATTAGACAAGATTAAATTGCATACTTATAAAAAACGTAAATATCATAATAAATAAGTAAATTAAATAATTACAGATAAATATCGTAACAGCTGACAGGGTTAAGCCCTGGTACTGTCCCGTCTCCTCTACGATCCTCTCGTTAACCTCTTCTTGTCCCGTCTCCTCTACGATCCTCTCGTTAACCTCTTCTTGTCCCGTCTCCTCTACGATCCTCTCGTTAACCTCTTCTTGTCCCGTCTTCTCTACGATCCTCTCGTTAACCTCTTCTTGTCCCGTCTCCTCTACGATCCTCTCTTTAACCTCTTCTTAATCTATCCCATCTTCCACGTTCACCCAGAAGGGTGAACCTGCATATATTGCTTGCTTGATTGCTTGCTTGCCTGCTTGTTTGCGTGCTTGCTTGAGGTATACATCCAGCAACGAGGTGGCAGAGAAAATACAGGAAACGTTCAAATATGTGCAACACTCTAAGGAGAGGAAATACAGACCCTGATGCTCGCTTCCTTTGCAAAGCAGTGTAAGCGCTCGTTCCTGTTTACTGGATAAAGCCCAGCCCTGGGCGAAACGTTGTATTGAAAGGATCCTCTGTTACTAGTGACTATATTTCCCCTTGACTGTTGTCATTACCTTCCTGCACAGCCACCAAACAAACCAGACTGGATTTTCCTCACACCACGGAACGGGTGCGGTTTGAACTCATGGCGAGTGAGTCCTGAGTTTCAGGACTCACCTGCCAGGGGCTCAAGTCCCACCTATTCTGTTTGTTATTACGATTTCGTGAGTCCTGGATTTTCTCATTGGTACTAAAACTGCCCAAAAATGTGAGCTGGTGTCAGAGGGAGGATAAATTATACCCGAAGGGTGAATTTCATTTCATATCTAACCATCCCAACAAACTTATGTCCTGATGAATTATTTTAAAAGCATTTATCACACAACTTACTTATATATATATATATATATATATATATATATATATATATATATATATATATATATATATATATATAATAAAGATTGATATATATTAATATCCATTTAAATACAAACTTTTAAGACAAAATACAATGGAGTCAACATAGTAACAACTCAGGCATGTCAAAACTTGTAACTCCGCAGTGGCCGCGCCAGAATACTGCAGATTCCTCTGGATCGCAACACTGATCTCTGAAAGGAGTGGTCGCCCTGTGTCCTTGGTTTCTATATATATATATATATATATATATATATATATATATATATATCATAATAGCATGATACTTACAATCGGACTCATATCAAGGAACCTTGATAATGGAGTAGTAAGCTTGAATTCATTCATAGTTTCATTATATATATATATATATATATATATATATATATATATATATATATATATATATATATATATATATATATATATATATATATATATATATATTAATCTGATGGTATAGTAATCTGCTGCAATCTATGACTGTTTTTATCCTCTCCTGGAGTTGCTGTAGTAGTCTGAAGTGGCAGAAATGAGACAGAAGTCATAGCCAACTGCAGCATCGTAGGGAAACCAACCTGAACTCCCTACAAACTCTGACAAGAGCCCTGGTAAGCAGGGCGAAGGAAGAAGGATGAAGGAGGAGTGGAAATGGGTTTAGGAGGCGTTGGGAAGAGGTGGGGCGTAAAAGATAAGTGGCCCAACTATTTATGATTTTTGGGGAGGTAATGGGTGTGTTATGTTTACCTTATGCATCATCGTGAATTTTATGCTGATGCATATCATCCCTTAGGTGTCCCGTAGCTCGGTTGGTTGCGCACTCACCTTACACATTGAGTGTCCGTGGTTCGATCCCCGGTACGGGTGGAACATTGGAGCGGGTTTCCTTAAGACACTTGATGCCTATGTTCACCTGGCAGTAAGTAGGTACCTGGGTGTTAGTCAACTGGTGTGGGTCGCATTCTAGGAGCCAAAATTAACCTAAGATGCCCGAAACGCTGTGCATATCCAGGGGATTTCTGAATAGCATGTCATTGATGTCAGCTATGGTCTGTATACGTTGTATCATGTACTTGTAGAAGTAATTATTATTATTATTGTTATTATAGTGATATAAACTGCCTATAAATACGCACATGTTACATATATCTTCCTTCTCGCGCTATAAAGTACCACGTTACTTATAGTTATTGTTCCTGCAATGAAACACTGCAAGAATAAACTGATCAGAATATAGTTCTTTCGTGAGCAGTGTATCAGGTGTAGTCAATGTGAAAAACACATTTGAAATAAACAAATAACCCCCCCCCCCCCACATGAGAGAAAAAGGCTTAGGACGACGTTTCGGTCGACCAGGACCATGACAAGTCACAATAACACACGAAGGTGAGGGAACCAGTATATATGCCAGAATATGTGAAATATTTGGGTACCTTTTTGGCGAAACGTTTTGCCTGTACACCAGGATTCTCCATTCCAATACAGACTGAAAATGCTTGTTGAGCAGGCGAAACGTTTGGGCAATGAAGATACCCAAGCGTTTCACCCATGTCCTTTTCCATCAACTAGCAGCAATAGCCTGGTTAACCAGGCAAGCACCAGACGAGCCTGGTCCATGGCCGGGCTCCTTAAGTAGAAAAACTCTGGAAGCTCATCAAAGGTAACTTGTCGGTTGTATTCCGTCAATAACAAGAGTACAGTCAAGTGACTTGTGTTGACAGAGTAACTTGTGTTGACAGAGTAACTTGTGTTGACAGAGTAACTTGTGTTGACAGAGTAACTTGTGTTGACAGAGTAACTTGTGTTGACAGAGTAACTTGTGTTGACAGAGTAACTTGTGTTGACAGAGTAACTTGTGTTGACAGAGTAACTTGTGTTGACAGAGTAACTTGTGTTGACAGAGTAACTTGTGTTGACAGAGTAACTTGTGTTGACAAAGTGACTTGTGCTGACAAAGTGACTTGTGATGACAAAGTAACTTGTGATGACAAAGTAACTTGTGTTGACAAAGTAACTTGTGCTGACAAAGTAACTTGTCTTGCCAAAGTGACTTGTGTTGATAAAGATTAATAATAACCTTATTTATTAAAGTGGTAGAGAGATAAGCCAGCGGAAGGCCTCGGCCAGATGACCAAAATCTCTAGTGGTGGGTCATCATGTGGCTAAGACCCGCGTCAGGAAACACTTGTCCAGTTTCCTGACAAATCTTACCCGAGTGACGTGTAGCGGCAAATGTATCGTTGTGAAGGGATTGACGACTCACAATGCGACTGCCAGAGCATTCCAACTGCACACGTACATGCATTTATACATTATGCAAACATGGTGAACAAGAGATACAAGATGCAAAACAATCACAGGGGGAGTTGAATGATAGCTTTAGGCCTTTCTTGTTGCAATCAACACATCATCAGGAACTGTAATGTTGCAGAAATGAGTAGGAAGTCCAAGGAGATTCGTTCAAGGGGAACGCTTTTTGCTCATATTCCTTGTGGTTGTTTTGCTCTGTTTCTACGTTAAAGAGAGAGAGAGAGAGAGAGAGAGAGAGAGAGAGAGAGAGAGAGAGAGAGAGAGAGAGAGATGACACAGCTAAAAGTAATATACTTACACTCTTGCAAAACGTTTTTCACAAATTTTATACACTCACTATAAATCCAGGTGGATGGCCCACTAAACTTTATAACCTCCAATCTAATTGTATACAACTTTCACCTTTACCAATTTATTTCAATATACTCACTGTATTCTAAGACTGTGCTCCTTGTGTTTTAAGAAAATAGTTGTTCTGAGAAACAGTATTCAAGACACGACTGCCAAGGCAGCTGCTGCAGACCCAGAAGGAACCATCAATAACCAGTAAGAAAATTACAGAACTAAATAAAGCGAAACGTAAATCTAATCTTTAAAAATAATGAAAGGCAAAGAAACAGCCATTAACGTCGTAATCAGAAACGTAATGACGATTGCGATCATAGTGTAAACAATGAAATTACCAGACTTTGAATTATAGAACGTCAGTCAAAGACACGAAGATTGAAGACTAAGGTGAGCGAAAATGATGGCAAACGAATGAAGGAAAAGTAATGCGTGGAAAGTGAAAAAATATAAAAGTGAAAATGTAAACGATAGTGATAGTGCGAGTGAAAATGATCGCATCAGTGGGTAGTGGAGATGAGGGGAGAGGACGTTGATAACACTAGCCACCGTAACTAAGCTTTCATTATCCACTTCAGAAAGCTAGCTGCCATTCGAACCCCGGCTAGCTGCCATTCGAACCCCGGCTAGCTGCCATTCGAACCCCGGCTAGCTGCAATTCGAACCCCGGCTAGCTGCCATTCGAACCCCGGCTAGCTGCAATTCGAACCCCGGCTAGCTGCCATTCGAACCCCGGCTAGCTGCCATTCGAACCCCGGCTAGCTGCCATTCGAACCCCGGCTAGCTGCCATTCGAACCCCGGCTAGCTGCCATTCGAACCCCGGCTAGCTGCCATTCGAACCCCGGCTAGCTGCCATTCGAACCCCGGCTAGCTGCCATTCGAACCCCGGCTAGCTGCCATTCGAACACCCTCTAGCTATACTTCTAACACCCTCTAGCTATACTTCTAACACCCTCTAGCTACAATTCCAACACCGTCTAGCTACAATTCCAACACCTTCTGGCTACAATTCCAACACCGTCTGGCTACAATTCCAACACCTTCTGGCTACAATTCCAACACCGTCTGGCTACAATTCCAACACCGTCTGGCTACAATTCCAACACCGTCTGGCTACAATTCCAACACCGGCTGGCTACAATTCCAACACCGGCTGGCTACAATTCCAACACCGGCTGGCTACAATTCCAACACCGTCTAGCTACAATTCCAACACCGTCTAGCTACAATTCCAACACCGGCTGGCTACAATTCCAACACCGTCTGGCTACAATTCCAACACCGTCTGGCTACAATTCCAACACCGTCTGGCTACAATTTCTACACCTTCTGGCTACAATTCCAACACCTTCTGGCTACAATTCCAACACCTTCTGGCTACAATTCCAACACCTTCTGGCTACAATTCCAACATCGTCTGGCTACAATTCCAACACCGTCTGGCTACAATTCCAACACCGTCTGGCTACAATTCCAACACCTTCTGGCTACAATTCCAACACCGTCTGGCTACAATTCCAACACCGGCTGGCTACAATTCCAACACCGTCTGGCTACAATTCCAACACCGTCTAGCTACAATTCCAACAACGTCTGGCTACAATTCCAACACCGTCTGGCTACAATTCCAACACCGTCTGGCTACAATTCCAACACCGGCTGGCTACAATTCCAACACCGTCTGGCTACAATTCCAACACCGGCTGGCTACAATTCCAACACCGTCTGGCTACAATTCCAACACCGTCTGGCTACAATTCCAACACCGGCTGGCTACAATTCCAACACCGTCTGGCTACAATTCCAACACCGGCTGGCTACAATTCCAACACCGGCTGGCTACAATTCCAACACCGGCTGGCTACAATTCCAACACCGGCTGGCTACAATTCCAACACCGGCTGGCTACAATTCCAACACCGTCTGGCGACAATTCCATACATGAGTACCTTGAAAATACTGAAGTGTTGGACGTGTGTAGACATGATGACCTACATCACCAGGCTGTGAGAGAATATTTATTAAATACTCGTAGCAAAGTTTGACACTTACCTCTTGTTGACACTTACCTCTTGTTGACACTTACATCTTGTTGACACTTGCCTCTTGTTGACACTTGCCTCTTGTTGACACTTGCCTCTTGTTGACACTTGCCTCTTGTTGACACTTGCCTCTTGTTGACACTTGCCTCTTGTTGACACTTACCTCTTGTTGACACTTGCCTCTTGTTGACACTTACCTCTTGTTGACACTTACCTCTTGGTGACACTTACCTCTTGGTGACACTTACCTCTTGTTGACACTTACCTCTTGCTGACACTTACCTCTTGTTGACACTTACCTCTTGTTGACACTTACCTCTTGTTGACACTTACCTCTTGTTGACACTTACCTCTTGTTGACACTTACCTCTTGTTGACACTTACCTCTTGTTGACACTTACCTCTTGTTGGCACTTACCTCTTGTTGGCACTTACCTCTTGTTGACACTTACCTCTTGCTGACACTTACCTCTTGTTGACACTTACCTCTTGTTGGCACTTACCTCCTTCTGACACTTACCTCTTGCTGACAACACACTGTTACAATTGATCATTCCTAATAAACGAAATAAACGAGCACTTGACTAATGTACATCATTCAACACTTACATTTATAGCTGTTTCCAAATATCACATCTGGAGTATACGTGGAGGTTGTTGCAGGGGGTCAACGCCCCCGCGGCCCAATCCATGAATGACCAGGCCTCGCTGTGAATTAGGGCCTGACGAGACTCGTGTGAAACACTCGAGGTATCTTTGTTGCTGAAACGTTTCACCTGCGCGTTTCGCCTGAATAGGTTTCTACATGAACCACTGGAGACAGAAAACTTGTTCTGTAAGGCAATTTTTTTTTTTTTGGGGGGGGGAGGGGACTGGAGATAAGAAAGTGTTTTATATGTATTACGTACACAGGTAAAGAATGGCCTGTGAGACCTGGTCGTAATGGGAATGTGGAGCAAGCAAAACTCAGTAGACTATTAAATATATTTGCCTTCACCATATAATATATACAAGTATGTACAATAAGTACAGATAGAATAGTAAGTGTACACCGCAGTGACAGACGGCAAAGCAGAAGCCAGAGAGAGTGCACCGTACTCAACCAGCAGGTAGGCAAGTCTGCCAGTGCTTACCGCAAGTGAACACGTTGCTTCAGCTTTGACGGGCTTGCCTGTGGCTGGCCAATCAACCAAAGTACTGATTTAATGAAGTTTACCCTATTGATCGTTAAACTCTTAGCACCCAGTTCGCTGGTTGGGAGGCAGCCAATATGGGAGTGTGACATACGCCGAATAAATTGCAACACACTCTTTGCATGCAACAATGTATCTTACATTTTCGCAAAGAAATCATAATCCTGGGTATATTTTGCTTCTCACGTGGTCAATAGATCGCAATATCAGTATATTAGTCCAGTGGAACTTCGACGTTGAATATGCTAAATCGCTGTTTACAAACAGATCTCCTGTCACATCTTCCCAATTTTGCTCATATTGAACCTGGTGTTTTGACTGATTTCAAAACACAAAAAATAATAAATGAAGCCACCATAAATATCAATGGAGAGAGTGATTATTCTTATAGATGTACAATAATGGTATGCAATATCGACAAGATGAAAATTAAGACACATGTGCAACATCTGGGTATCTTTATTGCAGACGTTTCCCCATCCAGTGGTATGCAATACAGATTCTAGGACATAAGATACCCAGATGTTGCACATGTGTCTAAATTTTCATTCTTATAAATGTATTATAAAAGATCAGCAAATTTTATGGGGGAACTCTTGACAATAACATAAGTTTCAACTTCTTATATGCAACTCTGACATCTGAAATAGTTGACCTATGAGACCATTCACCTACAAATACTCTTTAAGTCTACATAAGTAAATATAAGTAACTTAACGACTCACTGGATGCCGAGGGTACAAGTTACTCTTGGTGCAGCAAGACTTTGAACTGGACTTCCGCAAAATGATCAAGTCTGTCTTATAGCAGATTAAGTGTTACCCCTCTAAGCATAACCTGAAAAGTTAGTACATTGTCAAAATCCCGGGAAATGAAAGAAGAGCCAGTTTCATATATATATATATATATATATATATATATATATATATATATATATATATAGTCTACATGGTCTAAACTGTTCCAAAACCAAGGGCTGACATGCAAGACACAATGAAGTCAACGACCCTTGCTTCAGCTGTATGCCCAGCCGAGAGAGAGCCCCGATCACTAGCAGCCAACAATACCCACAACCCAGCAAACCGCCCCGACGGGATCACCATCTATCCTTGGAAGAATGGCAAGCTCTTAGCATGGGACTATACCTGTGTGTCGACACTGGCTGACACCTATATCCATCACAGTGTCGGGCGACAGGGAGGAGCTGCTGACCACAAAGAGGAGTACAAGATCGGCAAGTACAGGGACATAATCCAACAGCATCAATTTGTTCCTGTGGTTTCAGAGACCTTGGGAGCGTGGGGAAAAAATCCCACACGTTTCTTAAAGAACTGGGTTCCAGACTCATCGACACCACCAGGGACACAAGGGCAGCCACTTTCATGTTCCAGCGCCTCAGCGTGGCCATCCAGAGGGGAAATGCATGCTGCATACTGGGCTCGCGTCTGGCTTTGGAGGAGCTGGAGCAGATTCATAATCTTTGATATATTGTACCAATGTATTCATGTTCATGTTTGTGTTTTCTGTCAATGTATTCTGTCTATTAATAAAGCACTCATAATATATATAGGGGGTGGTAGAAGAAAATATTCAAACAGCTCCGAGGAGAACCTCGAGTTTTCCCTGAGGTACGTTTATTGTCTTCTCTGAGGATGAGGGTCCCCAGTAAAGTTTCAGAGGTGGTACCTCCCTATATTTAAAAAAAAAAGACAATCTAACATTAGCCTAACCTCAGTAAATTAAGAAATTTTATGGACGTCACATGTGAGAAATCCACACAATTTGGGAGGATCACCTGACCTATTACGCCGTAAGATAACAATGATGTGTACCTAACAAACCCTTGACAGTTTTGTAAAGTTTAAGATATGCAATGGGCCAGTTACCTCCTCCACACATCATCACCATTGTAGCAATAACGAAATCCACCCATCTAAATATATTTAGTTGGATTAAGCTAAATTGCGCTTTTGATAATGTTAGGTAAGTTTCCTAAAGTTCTTTTGGTATAAAATTATTTATGTATTTTTTTCACCTCCCCTCACTGCCTAGCGAAGACGGTGATCAACCGGTTACTACACACAATTAATGAACATACGGTACACAACATCAAGGGATCACACGGTAAAAGTACACGTAATTATCTCAAACTTTTCTAACATGGAGACAAAGGGCTGAAATATACGGCAATTCTCGATTTATAAATGTTTTCCCTTCTGCTAATATGAAAGACCTGTAGTTTAATTTAACGTATTCATTTATTAATTTATGTGAAACGCTAAACCCTAGCAAGCCATGTAACTGACGAGTGAGACACTTTGCAAAATATGGGAATCTTTACTGAGGAAACGTTTCGCCACACAGCGGCTTCATCAGTCCAATACAAAGAAGAACGATGTAAAGAGAGGAGGAGTTTGAGGTAATCAGTCCCTCGGCCTGGAATCAATGTGTTTAGTCCATCAGTGCTGAAAAAAGTACAGATTTCCACATGTTGCAAAGTGTCATATATATATATATATATATATTAAATAACAATTGTAAATCACATGGAGACAACTCATCTACGCTGTCTGGTTACTCATCATTCTATTTGAGTTGCTCAAGGGAAGTTTGATGAATAGAAAGGTCTAACCTATCGACAGAATCATTACCACCTCGGCGTGAAAATAATCGTTACCCTCCACCAGGATAACAATAGGCCGTTAGGCTCATTCCTGGAAAATTTCCAACGATCAATCACCCGCCTGGAGGGTCTTACAATCTTCAGGGTCGTTCCTCTTACAATCTTCAGGGGTCGTTCCTCTTACAATCTTCAGGGTCGTTCCTCTTACAATCTTCAGGTGTCGTTCCTCTTACAATCTTCAGGGGTCGTTCCTCTTACAATCTTCAGGTGTCGTTCCTCTTACAATCTTCAGGTGTCGTTCCTCTTACAATCTTCAGGTGTCGTTCCTCTTACAATCTTCAGGTCGTTCCTCTCATCGTTCGTTCCTCTTACAATCTTCACGGTGTCGTTCCTCTTACAATCTTCACGTCGTCGTTCCTCTTAAATCTTCAGGTGTCGTTCCTCTTACAATCTTCAAGTGTCGTTCCTCTTACAATCTTCAGTGTCGTTCCTCTTACAATCTTCAGGTGTCGTTCCTCTTACAATCTTCAGTGTCGTTCCTCTTACAATCTTCAGGTGTCGTTCCTCTTACAATCTTCACGTGTCGTTCCTCTTACAATCTTCAAGTGTCGTTCCTCTTACAATCTTCAGGGGTCGTTCCTCTTACAATCTTCAGGTGTCGTTCCTCTTACAATCTACAGCTGTAATTAAATATTTTTAGACAGAGGAATTCAATATTCTCAACTTATCCTACTTGAAGTTAGAATTAATGTTTTGGTAATTACTATAGTTAATAATAATAATAACAATAATAATATTTATTCAAGACTAACTTCCGTGTTTCCTCTAAGGAAGGACAAGTCTTAAAGACCCTCTAAATCTATGTGAGAAAGCTCAATAGGCTTTCCTTTGGAAAGAACCAACGGATGGATAGGTTTTACCTTATACAGACCACAGCTAACATCAATATAGAAAGACCCTGGTTTTGCGGGCATTTCAGGCAGCTTAGGTTAATATTTTCCCCCAGGATGCGACCCACATCAGTCGGCTAACACCCAGGTACCTACTCACTGCTAGGTGAACAGGGACAGCAGATGTCCTAAGGAAACACGCCCAATGTTTGCACCCGTAAGGGGATCGAACCACGGACACTCAATGTGTGAGCTGAGTGCGCTACCAACCGAGCTACAAGTTGTGCATTTTCCCTCTCAAAATGAAGTGTCGTGTTATTGCTACGAAACACATTATTAGCTGGGTCAGGTGTCGTTTCTACCTAGAGTACTTACCGAGTACAGTGGACCCCCGGAAATCGAACATTCTTCATTCCAGAATGCTGTTCAAGTGCTGTTACCAAACGAATTTATTCCCATAAGGAATGATGTAAATTAGTTTAGTCCATTTCAGACCCCCAAAAATACACCTATAAAAGCACTTACAATAATAAACTTACATAAAAGGGTAAGTTGGGAGTGTTCGATTTCCGAGGGTCCACTGTATCTGAAAATTTGATGTCAGATCTAATTTCTCCTCTTCCGTTGTTCAGTCGGTGATAATTAAACATTTAATGTCTTTCATCGTGTCATTCTTCTTCTCATGATCTGCCATCAGACTCATCACATTGATAGATCAACAGTGATCTTTTTTCTTCCATTCCCTTTTGGCCCTTACAGAGTTTTGCCTAGTCACTTGTACATCAAGAGTGTTCTCTGGTTATCAGTTGTCTTCTCCTGTACCTCAAGAGCGTTCTCTAGTTATCAGTTGTCTTCTGTACCTCAAGAGCGTTCTCTAGTTATCATTTGTCTTCTTCTGTACCTCATAAGTGTTCTCTAGTTATCATTTGTCTTCTACTGTACCTCATGAGTGTTCTCTAGTTATCAGTTGTCTTCTCCTGTACATCAAGAGCGTTCTCTAGTTATCATTTGTCTTCTCCTGTACCTCATGAGTGTTCTCTAGTTATCATTTGTCTTCTCCTGTACCTCAAGAGCGTTATCTAGTTATCAGTTGTCTTCTCCTGTACTTCAAGAGTGTCAAGAGTTCTCAGTTGTCTTCTTCTGTGCATCAAGAGTGTTCTCTAGTTATCAGTTGTCTTCTCCTGTACAACAAGAGTGTTCTCTAGTTATCAGTTGTCTTCTCCTGTACAACAAGAGTGTTCTCTAGTTATCAGTTGTCTTCTGTACTTCAAGAGTGTCGAGAGTTATCAGTTGTCTTCTGTGCATCAAGAGTGTTCTCTAGTTATCAGTTGTCTTCTCCTGTGCATCAAGAGTGTCAAGAGTTCTCAGTCTGTCTTTCTGATGCATCAAGAGTTTCTCTTTACGTTGTCTCTCCTGTACAACAAAGTTTTCTCTAGTTATCAGTTGTCTTCTGTCAACAAGAGTGTCACTAGTCATCATTTTCTTCTACTTCAGAGCTCAGAGTTTGCCAGTACTGTACTTCTGTCATCAAGAGTGTTCTCTAGTTATCAGTTGTCTTCTCCTGCACATCATGTGTTCTCTAGTTATCAGTTGTCTTCTCCTGTACCTCATGATTGTTCTCTAGTTACCAGTTGTTTCTCCTGTACCTCAAGAGCGTTCTCTAGTTATCAGTTGTCTTCTCCTGTACAACAAAAGTGTTCTTTAGTTATCAGTTGTCTTCAGTACCTCATGGTCTCCTGTGACCATTTCTTCTCGGTCTTTTTCTTCGCTCTCTTCTTCCATTTATAATTCCTCTGCTCCTGCTTGCTTCTTCATTATCACTGCTACTTCCACCTTTCATCTTTTCTCTTCAGCTGTAATTGCCATTTCTCCTCTTCCAAGCGTAATTCGCTGTGCTCTCTCACATCTTTCCAAGTTAACTAATGGAGGTTATTTGACTTTCTTTCATATTCCTTATCCAAGCTGCTATCACTTTTCTTCTCTTCCCTCTTTCTTTCCCCCCCCCCCCATTTTGACTGTTGTTCTTTGATTTCTCTTTTATTTTGTTTCAGCAAGTCCCGTGTTTAATTCCAATTTCTTATTGCAATCTAATCAGGTCGATGTTTTGATACCTTGGTGTACTCACCTATTTGTGTGGTTGCAGGGGTCGAGTCATAGCTCCTGGCCCCGCCTCTTCACTGATTGCTACTAGGTCCTCTCTCTCCCTGCTCCATGAGCTTTATCAAACCTCGTCTTAAAACTATGTATGGTTCCTGCCTCCACTACGTCACTTGCCAGACTATTCCACTTCCTGACAACTCTATGACTGAATAAATACTTCCTAACATCCCTTTGACTCATAGGAGTCTTCAACTTCCAATTGTGACCCCTTGTTTCTGTGTCCCCTCTCTGGAACATCTTGTCTCTGTCCACCTTATCTATTCCTCGCAGTATAGATAAGGTGGACAGAGACAAGATGTTCCAGAGAGGGGACACAGAAACAAGTTGTCACAATTGGAAGTGTGTGTTAGTTACCATTTTGTCCTAGGCACATGTCGATTAGACACTAGGCCTGTTGTATATATATGTGTGTGTGTGTGTGTAACGAAACACTTCGAAATGTTTCAGCCCCGCCGGGAATTGAACCCGGGCCCTCCGTGCGTGAAGCAAGAGCGCTAGCCACCATGCCACCGGGGCTGTATGTGTGTGTGTGTGTGTGTGTGTGTGTGTATGTATGTGTGTATGTAGTGTGTGTGTGTGTGTGTGTGTGTGCGTGCGTGCGTGACCATAAAAACAATGCTTTGGGTTAATAATGTTACATTGGATGTAATATTGATGTCTATAACCTATGTTGTTATCTTCCTGTGCAGGAGCAGTGGTGGTGGCACCCTCGTCGCTGCACTCACCTCACTCATCTCTGCACCCACCTCCACAGCAGCAGCAACAACAACAACAACAGCAGTCTGGCCGCCGGGCGGGTAGAAGCACTGGAGGGGGCGGTGGAGGTGGCGGAGGCGGTGGCGGCAGCGGCAGCAGCAGCAGTAGCGGCACCCACCACCACGGCAGTAGCAGCAGCAGCGGCACTAGTGGCAGTGTGAAGGGTGGCACTAGTCACCTGGGTATGACGCTAAGCGGCAGCAGTAGCAGCCCCGTGGAACCTATTAAGCCCCTGCTGGATCTAAGTTCAGGGGCAGCGGGGGCATCCATCTTAACAATGCCTCTACACCCAGTGTTCGATGAAGCGGCACCTCGTAACGTCTCCAGTCTCACCGGTAACTCCGCGTACCTACACTGCCTCGTACACAACCTGGGCAACAAGAGTGTGAGTACCGCTCTTTCTTGTATATAGTTGCTAGAGGCTCTCAGTACTTCTGTATGTATTTAAGATATAGAAAAATGCGTTTTGGTGAGTTTCCGCTTGTTAGTGTGGGTTATTTGTGAATTGTTCCAGCCACGGTATTGTGGGTTATTTGTGAATTGTTCCAACCACGGTATTGTGGGTTATTTGTGAATTGTTCCAGCCACGATATTGTGGGTTATTTGTGAATTGTTCCAGCCACGGTATTGTGGGTTATTTGTGAATTGTTCCAGCCACGGTATTGTAAGTCATTTGTGAATTGTTCCATCCACGGTATTATGGGTTATTTGTGAATTGTTCCAGCCACGGTATTATGGTTTATTTGTGAATTGTTCCAACCACGGTATTGTAGGTTATCCTTCATGCTCTGTACAGTCTGGTAACCCCAGATGTAAGACAACATTCAACATGTTGCAGTAACATAGACTGGTTGTACACTGTACATTATGTTTGGTGTTTACTCAGACATCTTATTAAATGGGTAAGCTTTTGTTATTTTTGCTATATCCCCTAAACAACAACATGAGCTGTAAATACTCTGTGGTATACAGAGGTTACATGTAACGTCAAATACAAACTAATACCCGAATTCTCCTGAGTAATGATCGGTAATCTTGGCCACAAGTAATTTTAAGTCAAGGATAAACAGACTGTTATGGCAAATCAGATTTTTTGTGTGATAATTATGTATAGAGATAAGTAACTCAGAAGAGAAGTGAAATTGTGAAATGTAAGATATTATCTTTTAATGTAAGATATGAATATTTGCATAATCTTATCTTCAATTAAAAACGATTATTCAACTTTGGGTTTCTGTCAATAATTTTCCTTCGTAAAAGTAAGTTAGTCTGAGGTGTACAATTCTACAAGTGTACTTACGATTGGATTTAAGATTTCTAGAATCAGAGATTTAGCTTTCTACTAGGCAGAGGTCACTGTGTGGTGTACACACACACACACACATCACGAGCTATGACTCGACCCCTGCAACCACAACGAGGTGAGTACACGCACACGCTCCACACACACACACACACACACACACACACACACACACACACACACACACAAGTAATGGTCGGTAGGTATAGACTCAGAAGTGTCCCTGTTTGCAGATGATGTGATGTTAATTAGGAGAATTAAATCGGATGAAGATCAGGCAGGACTACAGAGACCTGGACAGGCTCAAGCCTGGTATAGCAACTGGCTCCTTGAATTTAATCCTGACAAATGCAAAGTCATGAAAATCGGGGAAGGGCAAAGAAGACCGCAGAGTACAGGCTAGGTGGCTAAAGACTGCAAACCTCCTGAGGCGCACATCAACCAGATAACTGCTGCAGCGTATAGGCGCCTGGCAAACCTGACAATAGGCCCATACTGGAGTATGCAGCACCAATTTGGAAACCACACCTGGTCAAGCACGTCAAGAAATTAGAGAAAGTGCAAAGGTTTGCAACAAGGCTAAGTTAAGGGAAATCGGCCTGACGACACTGGAGGACAGGAGGGTTAGGGTAGACATGATAACGACATACAAAATACTGCGAAGAATTGACAAAGTGGACAGAGACAGAATATTCCAGAGAGGGGACACAGAAACAAGGGGACACAATTGGAAGTTGAAGACTCAGATGAGTCGAAGAGATATTAGGAAGTATTTCTTTAGTCATAGAGTTGTCAGGAAGTGGAATAGTCTGGCAAGTGACGTAGTGGAGGCAGAAACCATACATAGTTTTAAGACGAGGTCTGATAAAGCTCATGGAGCAGGGAGAGATAGGACCTAATAGCGATCAGTGAAGAGGCGGGGCCAGGAGTTATGACTCGACCCCTGCAACCACAAATAGGCGAGTACAAATAGGTGAGTGTACACACACACACACAGTAGACAGGTCACTGTGTGATGGACACACATAGTAAACAAGTTAGGAGGAGTGTAACTTAACCTCATATATGCTTGATCTGAGATAGGGAATGCCACTTCCAATTCCTGGAATCAAAAGCCCTTCAATAACCAGTATCATAGCAACCCACACTGGTGTAACATTTACACAAGACTTGGAGTTTTGTCCACTGAGCACTAAACACAAAGATTTACACAATATTCAGTGTCACTACGACCATCTGGCATACTCGATCCACTGTCAGTCCCACTGTACTTACACACTGTACTTACACACTGTACTTACACACTGTACCTGGTAATCGTCTCCTTTTCTTCCTGGTAATCGTCTCCTTTTCTTCCTGGTAATCGTCTCCTTTTCTTCCTGGTAATCGTCTCCTTTTCTTCCTCGTAATCGTCTCCTTTTCTTCCTGGTAATCGTCTCCTTTTCTCCCTGGTAATCGTCTCCTTTTCTTCCTGGTAATCGTCTCCTTTTCTTCCTGGTAATCGTCTTCTTTTCTTCCTCGTAATCGTCTCCTTTTCTTCCTGGTAATCGTCTCCTTTTCTCCCTGGTAATCGTCTCCTTTTCTTCCTGGTAATCGTCCCCTTTTCTTCCTGGTAATCGTCTCCTTTTCTCCCTGGTAATCGTCTCCTTTTCTTCCTGGTAATCGTCCCCTTTTCTTCCTGGTAATCGTCTCCTTTTCTCCCTGGTAATCGTCTCCTTTTCTTCCTGGTAATCGTCTCCTTTTCTCCCTGGTAATCGTCTCCTTTTCTTCCTGGTAATCGTCTCCTTTTCTCCCTGGTATTCGTCTCCTTTTCTCCCTGGTAATCGTCTCCTTTTCTCCCTGGTAATCGTCTCCTTTTCTCCCTGGTATTCGTCTCCTTTTCTCCCTGGTAATCGTCTCCTTTTCTTCCTGGTAATCGTCTCCTGTTCAGCAGCATAGACCTCTTCTTGTATTCGTTTTAAGTAATATTTGTAATGATCCTGGATTTCAAGATATTCCTTCAGCGTGTAAATACCTCACACTACCAAGATAGCGTTGAGCGTTGACGCTACAACTGTGTAACGTCCCCCAAATGGCGTGAAGGACATGATTTCACTGGGGTATCGTTTCACTCTATTTAGAACTTTATTAAGTAGCTTGATTAAAGCTCTCCACAAAGCGGAACCCTGTCCCAGTGAGAGCCTGTCCATGCAACGTGTGTGTGTGTGTTCTCTCCACATGGGTAAACATGATTATCGTTCCTGCAGAGGTGTCCACTCAGCCAGTCCAACACATGAGAATACCAGAGCAACACGAGAGTCCTTCACCTATGTTGCTATATGCATAGCACCTTGATGGAGGTGACCTTCAGTCCTTCACCTATGTTGCTACATGCATAGCACCTTGATGGAGGTGACCTTTAGTTCTTCACCTATGTTGCTACATGCATAGCACCTTGATGGAGGTGACCTTTAGTCCTTCACCTATGTTGCTACATGCATAGCACCGAAAGCAACATAACAGTTGCTTTCACCTGACGGAGGTAACCTTCAACAGGTAACACCTTCGGTATCCCCCTGGAGGAGACCTGAACCAAATAACAAACCTATCTGACCACGGTTGTTTAATGGGGTTTAAACCCCATCGACTGTAATAGGGTCATTAAAATTACTCCAAACCCTTTCACCACCAGTCAAAAATACTTTAATCTCTAAAATAGGGATTAAAATATACTCTCAGCATATATACACCGAGAAAGATACAACTTTTGGTGTATATACACAGACTGCCATTTTTTTTTATATTTAAGAAGGGAAATAAATAAAAATTAAAAGAACCAAGATATGAATTATTTAGAGAAAAACGGAAGATTGAAGCGCTAAGCCCGTGTGAGTCTTTCAACGGAATTGGAGGTTCGATCCTCCAATCACTCCTCAGAGGAGCCACACCCACGGCGTCGAAAATACCGTTTGTGGAGGGGATGCAACGCGACCCGAGATGGAGAAGACTTGGGGGTGGGCGGCGAGTGAGGAGAGAGGATTAATCCCTTCGGCAAGGAGCGACCAGCAGAACCTCGAGGCTTGAGACCTAGTGTCTGGAGGCTGACAAAAGCTCTCAATAATTGGGGGGATCGAAGACGGCGATCTGAAAGCCTCCTGGAGCTTGGGGAACCCACTAGCGTGAAATAAGTTTGTATATTTTAAATTCCTATGACTCCTGCGGCTTTAGCTTTCCACGTAAACGCCTGAGCGCTTGAGTCTCCTTTGAAGGTGAGCTAAATTTCAACGCCATAGCTATGTTCTTGATGTACAAAGGTATCACGAGCCATAAATGAAAGAAAGGAGGAATTCAAGGGACTTGTGGAGGGCTTCCGGGCCTTTGCTGAGGCACTCATGGCTCTGAAAGCAAGACTGCATTCTGGCGGCAGGAGTGAGCAGTGAATGAAGAAGGAATTCAATGGCACAATCTCGACACAGGAATAATGTGGGGTGAAAGAAGGACTCAGAGAAACTAGGCCAAAGAAGACGCGAATGCTTCTCTCTTTTGTGTTTGTCCTCGCGGAGCTGTGCTTGCGGTGGCTGAGGCTCAGCTCCTGGCCCTCCATCTTTCCTTACAGTCCACTCTTATAACCGTATACGGAGCTTGTCACCACCACTCCTCATTCAGTTCGTGAGTGAAGCACATGTGCTTCCTTGAACCTCTGCTCAGTTAATAACACACAATTCCGTCTTCTGTGAATGCTTCTTCCTCTTCTTTACTGATTTGTGGTCATCATCTTTGTTGTGTTGCTGTAGTTTTCGTTCGGATCTGGTCCTCGATTCTGTTCTTCTAGAGCAACTCTGATTATCGTCATATCCAGATATATTCATTCCTATCTCTTGTTGTTTAGCTTTTTCTCTGCTGTTCACTGCATTTCGTACTTGTTCCACGCTCTCTTGCTCCTAGCACTAGCCTCTCTGTGGCACTTGTCAGACGAAGGGAGCTCTATATTTCTGTCTCCTGGCACTTTCTCCGTCGCCTTGGGGTTATCTGAACAATAAATTCCCTTACCCAAAGGTTCTGTTTAGGAAATCTCTCATCTGTGCATCGACTCCTCTTCTGACGTCTCTCTTTTTTTCATTCTCTTCAATCACATTACGACAATATAATTGGAACTTAGTACTGTATGGCAACTTATTCCTAATGGTATATGTTCTATTTATCATATTTACGATGTACCTAAAGAGAAAATGAGATGCTTGTGTTGGGGTCATGAAATTTTTTATTACTGCCTCCGTCTGCATTGAGGTCCGGGGTTCGATCCCCGGAACGGGTGGAAACATTAGGACGTGTTTCCTTAAGACACCGGATGTCTATGTTTACCTATGAGTAAAATAGGTACCTGTGTGTTAGTCGCCTGGTGTGGGTGGCATCTGCCTTTCAGCGTTCAATAAGACTAAGGCAGAGCCAAGTTCTCCCATTCTATCTATTTTTAATTGAAATCTCTTATAACAACAACCTTTGCTTTAGTCCTTGGTGTGTGCTGGAATGTTCAATTCTATTCCATTAGTAAACAAATTTCCCTCACTCAATCCTCGTAACGGGATAACGTTTAAAACACTTCGAGAAAAACAACTTTGTAGGCACCTGTGAGTAAAACGTCTACTGTTATTTCCTTTACGGCCTCTTATGACAGTAGGTACGGCAGTCAGCGCCAGAGAACTGAAGAGACTCAGAGACACGAGTCCACCTCGCTCAGGCAGCTTGCTGGTCCAATTATTTACCGACAACTACGTAACGGCGCCAGAGAATGAGCACACCAAAACTTTTCCGAAACGTTGCTGTGTGCTGCTTTACCTAGGATGTGTATTGTTGATTTTCCGTTGTCTTCACGTTGCTGCTTCGGTCTCCTTTTCTTCAGTGTAGGATTGTAAATCACTGTTATATTGACTTTGTGTCTCTCGATCATTAATTCTGCTCCCCAATATCCAGGTTTCTCAATTCTTCGAAAATTTCTACCTAGTTCCTTTCGATTAGAGCTGTACCTCTCATCTGCTCTCTCTCTCTCTCTCTCTCTCTCTCTCTCTCTTCTTTCCTGTTCGTACTGTGAAGTATGTCTCAGAAAATTAAGCACTGGTAAATTTTCCAGAGACTTTAGTCTTTGTTGGAGCAATGACGTTAGGTTTGTTCTCTATTACCCTCTCTTAGTTCACTGTTTTTGGTCATGACTGTTTATACATACTGACCACACTCTGTGCCTTGTTTCATTCATTTTATTTAGTAAATTCTGATTCTACCACTGTGGTAGTATTATCTGGCTTTTTTTTTTTTTT
Organism: Cherax destructor; assembly: GCA_009830355.1. Classification (NCBI taxonomy): domain Eukaryota; kingdom Metazoa; phylum Arthropoda; class Malacostraca; order Decapoda; family Parastacidae; genus Cherax; species Cherax destructor. Next base: position 80,841 of record WNWK01001434.1, on the reverse strand, counting down.
TTTTTGGGGGGGGAGGGTTAACAGAGAAGAAAACAGTACACGTAGCAGAAAAGGCAATATGGAAGGTATGAAAAAGTTGTAAATATACAGCTACATTAACTAAATTATATATAACAGTTTTCCCCTTTCGATGATTTATTGAGAATCTTTGCTATGGGGTCACACATAACTTGTGCTGTTCTCATTAGTACCTCTGAGACTGTTATATTTTATGACTTCTGCTATGTACTTTCCTACCTTCTATAATTCCTCCTTCGTTCGTGAATGTCTTCTACTGTGGGGTGATCTGTCCTGGCTCCTCTTCTATTTTGTTCCCGACACAAAACTTGATCTTCTGCCTTGAGTATTCCTCCAGTATTTTCTGCTCACTTGCTTCTTTGCACTTATTTTCCCCATGTGTGGCTGGGAAGCAGTTTTTTTTATTCTACTCCAGCTTCCCTTCACACCCCCACAGTTATTCCTTGTTGTCCTGCATACTTCCACATTTTCGTATGTCCTCTGTGCTCTTCCAATCTTCTTTCCCTCTTGCTTTTACCACCCAACAAACTGCTACGTACGGATGCAGTAAATTTTATGTAGGTGAGACAGTCCGTGATCTGAAGACACGACTGCTAGAACATAAATATGCATCCACAACACAACACCAACAGTGCGTGTGTGATGCAGAGAGAGGTGACACCACACTTCATGGCCTGGAGGAAACCTTGACACCCACTACATGAAAAATGATAGGGTCAGAAAACATAAGGAGGCTGGTCTCATTAAGATCTATGATGCTATAGATCAAACCAGGGTGCATTGACGCTTGCACACCAGGGTGCACTGATGCTTGCACACCAGGGTGCACTGATGCTTGCACACCAGGATGCAGTGACGCTTGCAAAACAAGGTGCATTGATGCTTGCAAACCAAGGTGCATTGATGCTTGCACACCAGGGTGCACTGATGCTTGCACACCAGGATGCACTGATGCTTGCACACCAGGATGCAGTGACGCTTGCAAAACAAGGTGCATTGATGCTTGCAAACTAGGGTGCTTTTATGCTTGCAAACCAGGGTGCATTGATGCTTGAAAACCAGGGTGCATTAATGCTTGCAAACCAGGGTGCATTACTGATTACAAACCAGTGTGCATTAATGCTTGCAAACTAGGATGCAGTGATGCTTGCAAACCAGTGTGCATTAATGCACTCTCTGCATTGACCCTGCTTGTTCACTTTGATCTACTGCCATGACCAACGACCTGCCCTTACGTGCACTGTCATAAATATATTTTTAATAAAGTTTATCTAAATTACGTCACTTTTTAACGCCCTCCATTAGCACACTACCCTCACACTATTGGAATTGTTTATCTCGTCTTTCTACTCGTTTTATCTTTCTATATACAGATGTGCCCCACGTTCTGTCTCCTCCCATCTTAAAGTCCGTCTCGTTCGTTATTTACAGTGGTGCCTCGAGTTACGAGCTTAATTAGTTCCAGTCGGATATTCAAGTGCCGATACCGAAGAAATTTTTTCCCATAAGAAATAATGAAAATTAGATTAATCCATTTCAGACCCCCAAAAATACACTTACAAAAGTACCTACAAAAATACACTTACATAATTGTTCGAGTTGGGAGCTGCTCGTAAGTAGAGGTACCACTGTATTTCGTTCTTGTTCATGTCGTTGAGTACTTTATAAGTTGTGATCATATTCCCTCTGTGTCCCAGGTCGCTCGCAGTTTTGGAGTCGACATCGTAGCAATCCGCTGAGCCTTCTTAAGCATTGGTTAATATTTAATCAGACGAGTTCCAGGTTGGTTTCACATAGGTAGATATTAGGTTTGTCAGTTAACAGGATAAACGTTTCTTGAAGCGGGTCTTAGCCGTATGATGACCCACAGCTGGAGCTTTTGGTCATCTGACAGAGGCCTTCCACTGGCTTACCCGTTCACCACTTGAAATTTTTTTATAATTATAACTATTTTCTCTGGTAAGTTAATTTGGTGGTTTCAAATACAGTGGAACCTCGGTACTCGAACTTAATTCGTTCCAGAAGGCTGTTCGAGTGCCGATCTGTTCGAGTACCGAGGTTCCACTGTACACCGGTATTGGGCTTACATATTCCACGTTATCTGTTTTGTTCAGATTCCTGAATTATTGTATTACTTTTTGGCAATGTAATTCTGTGTATATGCGCCTCACACGAAAGATTTCGTGAGATGACTTTCCCCTAGGTTCTTTATACACTTTCTGATTCAGTTGATTACTTTCACTGAGGTTGTACACTTTCTCCTACAACCTTGTCCCATCTTTCCAGTCACCCTAACCTAATTGTCATGACTTCCTTACCACCTGGTTCCATAATTCCAGTTATTAAAGCCTGATTGTCAAGGCTTCCTTACCACCTGGTCCCATCATCCAGTCACTCCAGCCTGGTTGTCAAGGCTTCCTTACCACCTGGTCCCATCATTCCAGCTTGATAGTCAAGGCTTCCTTACCACCTGGTCCCATCATTCCAGTCACTCCAGCCTGGTTGTCAAGGCTTCCTTACCACCTGGTCCCATCATTCCAGTCACTCCAGCCTGACTGTCATGGCTTCCTTTAGGACACCGTATAAATGCCTTCTGGCACTTAAAATCCGCAGATCGGCTATCTGTCTCGTTCTTATCAAATCTCTATCATCTCGGTATACAATTAAGCTATTTAGACAGGAGTTTATATTCTCTTAGTCTGTATTCAGGACTATGTACTCATCTAGTGCATACATAATTTTTCCTTGTAGGAGGTAAACCCCAGCACTTGGACAGTGACAATTATTTAGTCAGGGTGTCCACAGCGAAGTTGGGCTTTCCACTTTGTCATGACAATTATGGAATTTGTTTGTAGAGTTAGTCCTGGCTACCTGCGTTGCTAGTGTAGTCTACATGTGTGGAGTTAGTCCCTGCTACCTGCGTTGCTAGTGTAGTCTACATGTGTGGAGTGTTCTCCAGTACCTACGTTCTTGCCACAGTTCACTGTATCTCGTCAGTTCCTCAGAAATATTTAACTGTCTGGTCTAATATTTCTTGTCCCTTTGTTCTTGTTCATCCCGTGTCAAAGTCCGTCTCTGTGAGCGTGTGCACTAGTGTGTGTGTGTGTGTGTGTGTGTGTGTGTGTGTGTGTGTGTGTGTGTTTTATTTATGTTGTGTGTGTCATTTGTGTTGCGTGTTATTTGTGTTGTGTGTTATTTGTGTTGTGTGTGTTTTCTGTGTGTGTTATTTGTGTGTTGTTTGTAATGGTGTTGTGTGTGTTATCTGTGTGTTTTATTAGCGTATTATTTGTGAGTGTGTTTTATTTGTATGTGTATAGGAGTTATGAATGTGTGAGGGTAGGGGTGTGCTTATGTATTTTGTGTGTATGTTATTTGTGTTTATATATATGTGTGCGTATGTGTTTTGTGTGTGTGTATGTGTGTGTGTGTGTGTGTGTGTGTGTGTGTATGTGTGTGTGTGTGTGTGTATGTGTGTGTGTGTGTGTTTACATGTACAAGGATATGTTGACAAGAGCTCAATTTCTGAGTCAAGATGTGGCGGTCGATTATTTCTTTGTGTGCTCAGTCCTTGAGGGTCAACCCCCTCTCTCTCTCTCCCTCTCTCCCTCCCTCTCTCTCTCTCTCTCTCTCTCTCTCTCTCTCTCTCTCTCTCTCTCTCTCTCTCTATGACAGGTTGATGCTCCACTTGGTATTAGTCTTGTCTCCTCACGTTTTCAGTTGGGATCAACATCATCCACAAGAAGGAGAGGGAGACAGGAAGAGAAGGAGAGGGAGACAGGAAGAGAGGAGGGAGACAGGAAGAGAAGGAGAGACGAAGCAAAAGAGTGAACCAGGCGGAGACGAAGCTGTGAGGGATGTAGGTTTAGCTGTGAATGTAGGAGGGAGGATGAGACAGCAGGGAGATAAAAACAGGAATTGATGAAGAAAACAGAAATGGAGTGTAGAGACAAGAGAGAAAAGGCAAGAAAATACTGTTGTGTCTTTGGTATTATTATTATTATTAGACGAGAATCATTTTTGTATGAAATTTATTTTTTTGCCCAAGTAGTGATACAGTATATGGGATAATATATGTAATGCACAGTAATCACATGGCTAGCGCGTCGGTCTGGAGCTTTGTGACTCTCTGACCGCGGGTTCTATCCCCGCCCGTGGTATGTTTTCTTTTTTTTCACGGGTTTTAAACATCAAATTAATATAAATAAAGAGGAAAATAATGAAGAATAAAAACTTGAAACAAAGTAACTTTACTGACCGCTTATTATCACTCATTGAAAACTTTACTGCCGTCAGCAATAATGGTACTAGATCAACTCATACCACGGGTGGGGTTCGAACCCGCGATCAGAGTCTCAAAACTCCAGACCGTCGCGTTAGCCACTGGGCCAGCTAGTGGCTAACGCGACTCTCTGATCGCGGGTTCTAACCCCACCCGTGGTATGGTACTAGATCGACTGGACAACACAGGGAATCATTTCACATCTATAGTGAGGTCTATGGCACTAAATGGGGCTCACTCAAATTGCCTATTTCTTCAAATGGATCTGCTCAAGTGTTCCAAGATGTCAGTCTTCAGTTGACGCTTAATTTAACAATATTCATAACATTACAGCTATGACAGTTATATTTGTAGACTATAGAGGACTGTAATTCAACATATATAACATCTTTGATGTTAAAAAAAATGGTTATAACTATGCCATTAATTTTTAAAGGGGTGGAGGGGTGAGCCAGCGGAAGGCCTCGGTCAGATGACCAAAGGCTCCAACGGTGGGTCATCACCCTCGTCAGGAAACACTTGTCTTGGTTCCTGACGAACCTTACCTAACCTAAGAGACGTTGTATAGTGTATTGAGGTTAGTTAAGAAATTTAAGTATAAATATGTTCACACAAGGATAGGCTTCCCGTGTACATATGTACGTATGTAAACATGTACGTCGTCCCGTGTACATGTTTACATACGAAGACAGGTTTCCTGTGTGTACACACGAGGATAAACGTCTTGTATACACGTGTACATACTAGGACAGACTTGTGTGTACACGTGTTCACAAGAAGATAGACTTCTTTTGTACAAGTGTACATACGGGTCTAGGTTTCCCGCGTACATGTGGCAGCGTTCACACACTAAAAGCAAAACGCAAACTGCATCTGAAGAAAAGAAATTTCATGTAAAAATCATCCCAGAAATGGAATTGCGGCGAACACATCTCCTCATAAAATCAGAAGCGAGAGGTCGTAAAAAACTGACACAGGAGGATTTTCTGTTGAGGGAAGCAGCGTTTCTCTGGCGCCGCCGCCATGTTTGTTTTGAAGGTCACCATGTTTTTGATGGCCGCCATGTTGGTTTTGATGGCCGCCATGTTGGTTTTGATGGCCGCCATGTTGGTTTTGATGGCCGCCATGTCGGTTTTGATGACTGCTATGTTAGTTTTGATTGCTGCCATGTTGGTTTTGATGGCTGCCATGTTGGTTTTGATGGCTGCCATGTTTGCTTTGAAATCCGCCATGTTTGTTTGGATGGCTGCCACATTTTTCTTATGACCACCAGGTTTGTCTTGACCGCCATCTTGGTTTTGATAGCCGCCATGTTTGTTTTGATAGCCGCCATGTTTGTTTTGATGGCAGCCATGTTTGTTTTGATGGCAGCCATGTTTGTTTTGATGGCAGCCATGTTTGTTTTGATGGCAGCCATATTTTTAATAGCCATATTTTTCTTTTTATGTCTTTTTTTTTCTTTTTCTTCTTGTGCTGTATTTTATACAGTGCATTTCTCACGGTGATTCGTAACTCTGTTATAACCCGATCGGCTCAAACTCAAAAGAACCTGGGTTCGATACCAATTATGAAAATTTCATTAAAATATATATGGTACTTTTACTCCAAAATATTACTTTCATATCGAAAAATAAATCGTGGTTATTTTTAAAATTTCCTATAAAAAAAAATTGATATATAAGCAAGTTTCCTAAACTCTGCAGTAAATAGATACCTAGGAGTCAGATTTAGAGAGCTAAGGAACAGCAAGAGTCAGATTTAGAGAGCTAAGGAACAGCAAGATCCAGGTTTAGAGAGCTAAGGAACAGCAAGAGTCAGGTTTAGAGAGCTAAGGAACAGCAAGAGTCAGGTTTAGAGAGATAAGGAACAGCAAGAGCCAGGTTTAGAGAGCTAAGGAACAGCAATAGTCAGGTTTAGAGAGGTAAGAAACAGCAAGAGTCAGGTTTAGAGAGTTAAGAAACAGCAAGAGTCAGGTTTAGAGAGCTAAGGATCAGCAAGAGTCAGGTTTAGAGAGCTAAGGAACAGCAATAGTCAGGTTTACAGAGGTAAGAAACAGCAAGAGTCAGGTTTAGAGAGTTAAGAAACAGCAAGAGTCAGGTTTAGAGAGCTAAGGATCAGCAAGAGTCAGGTTTAGAGAGCTAAGGATCAGCAAGAGTCAGGTTTAGAGAGCTAAGGATCAGCAAGAGTCAGGTTTAGAGTGACGTGAAGGTTATGGAGTTATAAAGGAGTCCAGGACCGGCTCTTAAGTTATTCAATTTAAATTTCAGGACTGTGAGTTGTGGCAGCCACGACACTCAGACTTAGTCTTAATTTTACTTGTTTATCAAGTTATTAACGTTTCCATTTTCATATTTTGATGTGAGGGAGTGTTCTGTGAGGGAGTGTTCTGTGAGGGAGTGTTCTGTGAGGGAGTGTGCGATGAGGGAGTGTGCGGTGAGGGAGTGTTCTGTGAGGGAGTGTTCTGTGCGGGAGTGTTCAGTGAGGAAGTGTGCTGTGGGTGTTCTGTGAGGGAGTGTGCTGTGAGGGAGTGTTCTGTGAGGGAGTGTTCTGTGAGGGAGTGTTCTGTGAGAAAGTGTTCTGTGAGGGAGTGTTCTGTGAGGGAGTGTTCCGTGAGGAAGTGTTCTGTGAGGGAGTATTCTGTGAGGGAGTATTCTGTGAGGGAGTGTGCTGTGATAAAGTGTGATGTGAAGGAGTGTACCGTGAGGGAGTGTACCGTGAGGGAGTGTACCGTGAGGGAGTATATTGCTACTATATTATAGGTGTGTTGTGGAAGTGCTGTGAGGGTAATGATAAATGAGGTTCACTTGTCACAGTGTCTACCACTGTTCATAACAAGCCACCTAACACTGATTTATTATCCAGTTCCCTCCCCATGCTCTCCCTCCTGTCACCAAATTATATATATATATATATATATATATATATATATATATATATATATATATATATATATATATATAATGTCATGCCGAATATGTAAAACTGGTCAATTAGCAAGAACTCATTTAAAATTAAGTCCTTTCTATAATTTTCTCTTATTCGTTTAAAAATATATTTTTTTATTTATGTTATTGTAAAAATTAATATGTCCCAAAAGAACCTTAGGAAACTTACCTAACCTTATTAAAATAAGTGCAATTTAATTTAGCCTAATAAAACTAAATATATTTTAGATAAGTTTACAATGAAATATATTTTTTTTCGTTACGTTCAGAATGATTTTTGCGAAATTGCAAACACAAATTTTCGCTTGTCTTATTCGGCAAGAAGAGCGTTGCTATTTAAGAAAAAATAGCAAGTTTTACCTATCGGCACGACATTATATATATATAATATATATATATATATATATATATATAAACTTATTTATTCTCCCATAACACTGGACGGGATCCAAGGCTATGCTACAGCGTATGTGAAGCCTGGTAACGTTCACATACGTCACTGTGTAGTGTAGGCAGACGTCACTGTCTGCTACGTCACAGCTGATTGTCCACCTGCACACTTTGAAACAGAGACAAACAGAGAACCCTTGCGTACTAGTTTCTTTCCACTTAACTCGACACACTTTTTCTAATGTACTAATTGGATAAAAGTTAGCACATTCCATGGGATTAAAACTGTCTCTCTGGGAGGTGGATTTCAGTCATCCTCGCATGGTACGTTCTCAAGTATTCTGCTGATAGCTGAGCTGATTAGGTAATTAGGTCTGCTTTATCGAGAAAACATCCCGCGTCTATGGATAAAATTTGTGAATTAATATACCCATGTTGCGGACTTGCAAACCTTTGCACCATTAATAATGGGCCAGTAGGCCTTCTGCAGTGTTCCTCCATTCTTATGTTCTTATGTTCTTAATAAGAATTCCCTTTGTAGTAATTTTCTCGTGCAACACTTTGCTATCGCCAGTAGATAAAAAATTATTATAATTATAACCAACATTTTTAAAGAGGTGGACTGGTAAGCCAGTGGAAGGCCTCGGTCAGATGACCAAAGCTCCAGTGGTGGGTCATCATATGACTAAGACCCGCGTCGGGAAAAACTTGTCCTGTTTCCTGACTAAACTTACCTAACCTAACCTAACCTACCGCCAGTAGACCCCTACTTCTCTTTGAGGTCGATCATCCACTAACCCCTGACCACTACTCCACTTCACCTACTGCAAGACAGCCACCACGCACGTTCTTAAGACAATGCAGGTCTGGTTTAGAGAAGGGCCTGCCTAGTTTGGGCCAGTAGGCCATTTTTATGTTCTTAACTCATAGGCCTCAATTACCTTCAGACATCCATACTGGAAGCAATGAACACTTCCTACTAAATCCTTCCATTTTTAAACACTGCCAACACTTACAAGTACAGTGGACCCCCGGATTTCGTACAGCTCCCAACTCGAACAATTATGTAAGTGTATTTTTGTAAGTACTTTTGTAAGTATATTTTTAAGGGTCTAAACGGACTAATCTAATTTACATTATTCCTTATAGGAACAAATTCGTTCGGTAACGGCACTCGAACAGCATTCTGGAAAGAATTATGGCCGATAACCGGGGATCCACTGTATTACAGTTGATGTGGAAGACTTAGAAACTAAGGAAAGGTGGCATGAGGAGACAAATACTTGAAGAAATAAATAGTTATTTACTCTTAAGTGATGACCCCAACAAACCAAAAATGGGTTGTGGCGCTGAGTGTCCTCGTCAGGGGATGAAGGCAGACAATTTCCGAGCAGAATGACTGAATGAGCTAAATAAATAATAATAATAGTTTATTTAGACATGGTACAATGATACATAGTTAGGTAGACATGATACAATGATACATAGGTATAAATGAGATGTACATGCCAAAAGCCCCTAATATGCTGTGCAATAGTGGTGAGTGTTGGCAAATGTTTATATAGACTTAACATAACCTTCTCAATCCTCGGCCTATTACCCTCTACCTCAGCGAGGATTAATTACAACGTAATAAGTCATCATGACATCTCTACTCCCCTCTACCTCTACGCAGACATTTCTTTAGCCCACGCGTTGCCTTTGACCTGACTCCTGACCTCAACAAAATACAATTTATTCAAAGATCTCTGTTGAAACTCGGGAATGAAGAAGATAGTGACACTTTAGAGCTAGTAGTAAGACAAAACTCATTTCCCACTTTACAGTGAAGAAACAGTGACAAGTTCTATTAAGTACTTTCGTACACAGGAACGTCACATCATAGAGATAGAAAAAAAAGTGGGACCAGGTGGGCAAGGTGTAATATGCCATTTATAATAAATGACTTACCTGATAATGTCAATGGTCAGGTAATGGGTCCGTCGGCCATAAAACATTTACTCTCTCAACTAGACGAATCGGCGATATTAAGAGCTAAAATTTAAAAAAAAAAAAACAGCTAATAATATAACCCATAAGACTCCTATTAAAACAATATTTTTTTTTAAATTTGGCTAGAGACCTGAATCAAAAAAGGTAAAAACAATATATGACCAGAATATTCTCATAGCCGTTTCGAATATTAAGTATCGAAACATCGGTGGTAAAAACGTCCCATGTCAAACAATAACAACAGTATAATGGATGTAAGAAGCCGGGATAAAATTAAAATAAAGATTAATGAGTAATTTAACGAAAGAAAAACACACGAAGGAAACGAAGTTTGGTCACGAATCGGAAAAAAAACTAACGAAAAAAAGCCGCATAATTGATATATTTGTGTCCGCATCACCTTGTTGTGATCTGAAATGTATGATCCTCTAAATTTACTGAAAAGTTAGATTCTGTGATATTGTCAACACCTGGACAGTAATCGTAAAATTCCTTATATATACAAAAAGTGCAAAGTACAATTTGCATGAACACTTGGTATCCCTTAGAGAAAGATTAGTTTTAGGTGAAATACCAAAGACCTAACTTAACCTAATTATACATCCGATATATATATATATATATATATATATATATATATATATATATATGTATATATATATATATATATATATATCGGGAGGGTCAAGTCCCACCCGTTCTGTGATTTGTTTTCAATCGTGTTATTTCGATTTTGCAAGTTATACCCTTGTTCATCCGATATCTGTTCAAATATTGAACTGAGCGAGCTATTGTTCATTATTACTGGACGGAGTGTGAGGGTCCCCTGGCAGTGTTGATACTGTGATGGTCTGATCCCTTTTTCCAGCAGCACTTGGTCTTAGTGTATACCTTGATGACAATAATTATGTTTCTCTCGTGTAGATAAATGCTTCAGAGAGCCGATAAGTTGATAAATGAGATACGTGTGCGGCACTTGCATTCTTATCAAGATTGATGGATTGATTACATCGACTCCAGGCTGATGGACTCATTACCTCAATCTCCTTCTGATCTTAACTATTCTCGTTAGTATTGGAATGAAGCCACTGTGTGGTATGTATAAACTTAAGTAAGTTTACTTACATGATTCATTACATTTGTAACTTGAGTTCATTACTTTTGTACTTTGTCCAGCTATCAAAACTTTGGGATCCAGTCCCTGGACCCATTATGTACCTCTGTAATCTGTAAATATCTTTGTAACTTGTCATGACTGTGACTAGATCTACCTGGAGTTCATTACCTTTGTAACTTGCTCAGCTCTCAAAACTTTGGGGTTCGGTCCCTGGACCCTATTATGTACCTCTGTAATCTTTTGACTACCGCCCACAGGATGGGTATGGGGTGCATAATAAAGATATTAAACTAAATGTGGGGCGAAACGTTTCTCTTCATAATTTAAAAAAAAAAAACTTTGCATGTAGCCTTTTAAAATGACGAGAAATCGTGCTTAGATATGACCCAAAAAAATACCATTAAAAACCTGGCCTATATTAAACCATGATTTCGAAAAGTGATTTGCCCTCAATAACAAAAAAAATGAAAAATCTTTACTATGGTCTGGTATAGGCAGCCACACGAGGACTGCAGGGAATGTTTAATCAGCATATATTACAAAATGCCCACATTTTTTTTATAGGCCAGATTCATATTCAGTATTTTAACAGCCTGGAATATATCTGCCAAATTTTCAGTTTATGGTAAAACCGAACGCTTTGTAAGGGAGAAAATATATATCTAGATATAGATCTTTCTCGACGCCAGAAATAAAATGACAAAAGGTCGTCGATTTTATTAATTTCATGAAATTATTCATAGTTGGTGATAGACGGAATTTACAGAAACATATACTAAGTTTTACTTTATTAAAATTATACGAGAAAATTATACATTAAAACTAGACTATTTTATGTGAATACCGATCTTAAATGATTTATCAACACGATATATATATATATATATATATATATATATATATATATATATATATATATATATATATATATATATATATATATATATATATATATATATATATATATATATGTCGTGCCTAATAGGTAAAACTGGTCAATTAGCAATAACTCATTTAAAATTAAGTCCTTTATAAAAAAAAATTCTTATACATTTAGATATACATTTTTTTCATTTATGTTAATATAAAAAAATAATAATTTTGTACCAAAAGAACCTTAGAAAACTTACCTAACCTTATTATAACAAGCGCAATTTAATTTAGCCTAATCCAACTAAATATATTTTAGATACGTTTACAACAATTTAATAATAAACAAACACAATAAAATAAAGAAAAAATTCCGTTAGATTCAGAATGATATTTGCGAAATTATTTCATACACATTTTTTCGCTTGCCCTATTCGGCAAGAAGAACGTTGCTATTTAAGCCAAAATAGCAAGTTTTACTTATTCGGCACGACATTATATACATATACTTGTGTGTGTGTGTACTCATCTAATTAAAGCTGAAGGGGTCGAGTCATAGCTCCTGGCCCCGCCTCTTCACTGGTGGCTACTAGGTCCACTCTTTTCCTGCTCCATGAGCTTTATCATACCTCTTCTTAAAGCTATGTATGGTACTTGCCTCCACTACCTCACTTTCCGGACTATTCCACTTCCTGACAACTCTATGGCTGAAGAAATACTTCCTAACATCCCTGGGACTCTCCTGAGTCTTCAACTTCCAATATGACTCCCTTGTTGCTGTCTCATCTCTGGAAGATCCTGTCTCTGTCCACCTTGTCGATTCCGCTCAGTATTTTATATGTCGTTATCATGTCCTCTCTATCCCTCCAGTTCTCCAGTGTCATCAGGTCGAGTTCTCTTAGCTTCTCCTCGTAGGACATGCCCCCTTAGCTCTTGGACTAGTCTCGTTGCAAACCTTTGCACTTTTTCTAGTTTCATGACGTGCTTGGCCAGGTGAGGGTTCCAAACTGAAGCTGTACTCCAATATGGGCATGACGTACACGGTGTACAGAGTCCTGAACGACTCCTTACTGAGGTATCTGAATGTTATTCTTAGGTTCGTTAGACCTAATATGCTGCAGCAGTTATTTGGTTGATGTGTGCCTCAGGAGATGTGCTCGGTATTATACACACTCAAAAGTCATTTTCCTTGAGTGAGGTTTGTAGTATTCTGTGATCCATTGCAGTGACTTCCCTGTTATCCCTGCCTGGTCCTCCAGCTTTTGCACTAGTCTCATGTGTGGAACTGTGTCAAAAACTTTCTTGCAGTCCAAGAAAACGCAATCTACCCACCTCTCACTCTCTTGTCGTACTGCTGTCACCTTGTCTAAGAACTCTAGTAGGTTTGTGACACAGGATTTCCCGTCTCTGAATCCGTTCTGGTTGTCGTCTATAAGCTTATTCCTTTGTAGGTGGTCCAACACTTTTCTCCTGATCATGTTTTCCATGACTTTGCATATAATGCATATCAGTGACACTGGTCTGTAGTTTAATGCTTCGTGTCTGTCCCCTTTCTTAAAAAATGGGACTACATTTGCTGTTCAACATCCCTCAGGTGGTCGCCCTGTTTCGATAGTGTTGAAGATTGTTGTTAGTGGTACACAGAGGACTCTGCTCCCTCAGCAGCCTCTTCACCCCCTCCTCAGTTGTACGTATCTGTCCAACACTTGGTGTACCACACCTCTCCGTCTTTCTGGTGTCCTTTCTGTCTCAACTGTGAATACCTAATTGTGGTTGCAGGGGTCGAGACTCAGCTCCTGGCCCCGCCTCTTCACTGATCGCTACTGGGTCCCCTCTCTCCGTGCTCCATGAGCTTTATCATACCTAGTCTTAAAGCTATGTATGGTTCCTGCCTTCACTACATCACTTGCTAGACTATTCCACTTCCTTACTACTCTATGGCTGAATAAATACTTCCTAACATCCCTTTGGCTCATCTGAGTCTTCAACTTCCAATTGTGACCCCTTGTTTCTGTTTTCCCTCTCTGGACCATCCTGTCTCTATCCACCATGTCTGTTCCACGCTGTATTTTGTATGTCGTTATCATGTCTTCCCTAACCCTCCTGTCCTCCAGTGTTGTCAGGCCGATTTCCCTTAATCTTTCTTCGTAGGACATTCCCATTAGCTCTGGAACTAACCTTGTCGCAAACCTTTGCACTTTCTCTAATTTCTTGACGTGCTTGACCAGTTGTGGGTTCCAACTGGTGCTGCATACTCTAGTATGGGCCTGACGTACACGGTGTACAGTGTCTTGAACGATTCCTTACTAAGGTATCGGAAAGCTATTTTCAGGTTTACCAGTCGCCCGTATGCTGCACCAGTTATATGGTTGATGTTTGCTTCCGGAGACGTGCTCGGTGTTATACTCACCCCAAGGTCTTTCTCCTTGAGCAAGGTTTGCAGTCCTTGGCCACCTAGCATATACTCTGTCTGCGGTCTTCTTCGCCCTTCCCCGATCTTCATGCCTTTGCATTTGGCGGGGTGTGTGTACTCTCCTAGTTGTACTCACCTAGTTGTGGTTGCAGGGGTTGATTCATAGCTCCTGGCCCCGCCTCTTCACTGGCCGCTACTGGGTCACTCTCCCCGCGCCATGAGCTTTATCATACCTCTTCTTAAAGCTGTGTGTGTACACGAAAATGACAGAGTGCTTTCTGGTTTTCAGTAGCGAATTTAATGGACGGAACACTGGTTCATAACTTGAGCAAAAAACACTCCAGAGACTCAGATACGGAGCACAGACACAGAACGTCAACAACGTATGGGAACACACAGATACGGAGCACAGACACGGAACGTCAACAACGTATGGGAACCGCTCGGCACTGCCTAGAAAAACATCAATACCAATCTTCGTTTCAAGGAAATCTATGTACAAGTTACCCCCACGACCATACAAGTTACCCCCACGACCATGCAAGTTACCCCCACGACCATGCAAGTTACCCCCACGACCATACAAGTTACCCCACGACCATACAAGTTACCCCACGACCATACAAGTTACCTCCACGACCATACAAGTTACCCCCACGACCATACAAGTTACCCCCACGACCATACAAGTTACCCCCACGACCATACATGTTACCCCCACGACCATACAAGTTACCCCCACGACCATACAAGTTACCCCACGACCATACAAGTTACCCCCACGACCATGCAAGTTACCCCACGACCATACAAGTTACCCCCACGACCATACAAGTTACCCCACGACCATACAAGTTACCCCCACGACCATACAAGTTACCCCACGACCATACAAGTTACCCCACGACCATACAAGTTACCCCCACGACCATACAAGTTACCCCACGACCATACAAGTTACCCCCACGACCATACAAGTTACCCCACGACCATACAAGTTACCCCACGATCATACAAGTTACCCCCACGATCATACAAGTTACCCCCACGATCATACAAGTTACCCCCACGACCATGCAAGTTACCCCCACGACCATACAAGTTACTCCCACGACCATACAAGTTACCCCCACGACCATACAAGTTACCACTGGTGATAAAAACATTCCAATTGTCTGAGAATAATTAAGATCATTAAGAAAATATCTGTAATCTTCAGAACATTGCTTGGTTTATTCTGAAAGGATTTTGAACTTGAATTTATTTGAGTATGGCCCTAATAAGGAGGGGAACTAACAATAGAATAAAAGGCCCATTAAGTTTCCATTTTTACATAGTGAATGTGATTCTCATTTTACATCATGTGTGTAGAGGTGACATACCTCACGACCCAGCTCATGTTCACCTCTGTATACATCAAACGCTGTATATATGTCATTCACGACTCTGTATACCGTGTACGTCAGGGCCATATTGGAGTATGCAGCACCAGTGTGGAACCCTCATCTGGTCAAACACGTCATGAAATTGAAGGAAGTGCAGAGGTTTGCAACGAGACTAGTCCCGTAGCTAAGAAGTATCTCCTGTAAGGAAAGGATAAGGGAACTCAACCTGATGATACTGGAGGGCAGGAGAGATAGGGGGGATATGATAACGACTTACAAAATACTGAGAGGAATTGACAAGGTGAATAGGGGCAGAATGTTTCAGAGATGTGACACGGAAACAAGAGAAAGTTGAAAACTCAGATAAGTCACAGGGATGTTAGGAAGTATTTCTTCATTCTTAGGGTTGTCAGGAAGTGGAACAATCTGGAGGGTAATTAGAGGCAAGATCCATATGCTGCATATCCATACGATAAAGCTCTTGGAGCCTGGAGAGAGTGGACCTAGTAGCGAATAGCGAAGAAGTGGGGCCAGGAGCTGTGAATCGATTATGCAACCACATATTGGTGAGTACATACATACGAGTGCGGTACACATGGGTAAGGAGAAGGCTGAGGCAATGAAGATGTCGTGTGTGAGGGCAATGTGTGGTGTGAATATTATGCAGAGAATTCGTAGCTTAGAGATTAGGAGGTGAGAGGTTACTAAAAGTATTATCCAGAGAGCTGAGGAGGATTTGGAAGGTGTATAAATTTGAAGTGGAAGGAAGGCGTGTGAGATAGGGGTGGACGCAAATGGTTTTTATGACTTGACGTGCTGTTGGAATTAAAAAAAATGAACCAGGTGTTCCACTCTGGTTCCCAGCAGCAGTGTGGAGCACAGATGGTATGTCTGTAAGGACTAAAAAATAAACACATCCATCGATTATATGAAGCCCAGCAAACTAAAAATGTAAAGGTCAGGCTTCCCACACTGACTGCCTGCCACTCATTTATTTACCCGGTAAGGTCATCAAATTTCAGGGAGAACAAGAGATTTGATTTCGTGTCATATCCAGAGCCCTTGTTCTCCCACGCCTCCCTCCCAACCACTCACCCCCTTTGATATACCTTTGAAGAGTTTCGAGAGTTTCTCTACTCTCTGAGCCCCACACACAAATCAGTAGACAACACCTAACACTAGGTCTAACTTAAGTACTTAAAAACTGAGTACTAGGTTGTTGGAATGGTAGGTTTGGCTGGCATGTAAGCAGCCCATGGTGCCCCGTGGCCTGGTGGCAAAAGCTCTCGCTTCATGCGGTGAGGGTCCGGGTTCGATTCCCTGCGAAGGGGTGGAAACATTGGACGTGTTTCCTTACACCGGTTGTAATGTTCACCCATCAGTAAAATGGGTACCTGGATGTTAGTGGACTGGTGTGGGTCGCATCCTGGGGACAAAACTGACCTAACTTGCCATAAATGCTCACAAGAGAAAATTTCTGAATTTAGTAATTATTATTATTAAATTTAGGGGGAAACGAAAAAAAACTCTACGGATCACACAGTTGATAGAATATTTAGCAGAAGAATGCCAGGAATCAGAGGAGAAATTACTGCCAAGAGGAGACAATGTTCAGAACAGGGAAGAACCATAGATCACCCAATAAAATGCACTGGTGGCTAAAGGAAGGAGCGACAGACAACAAAGAAGGGAGATGAGCTAAAGACGCTAAAACGGGAGTAAAAATAAACGCAGTGTGGCACTTTAAAATGACTACAAGAAGTTAAGTCTGTATCGAGAGTGGTACACCAGGAGTAAGACAACGGTGAAAGAGACCCAGGAATAAAGCGGAAGAAAGGAGAGACCAGGGAGGTTCTGGCGGTGAAAGCAGAGACAACACTGGAGAACCAAATAACAAGCGGACATCAATATGTATTGACCACTAGAAGCAGTGTGTGAACCGCTAGCCGAAATTTACAAGTCAATAGAAAGAGGACAATAGCCAGAGCAATGGCGGACACCGAATGCAATCCTAGTATTTAAGAAAGGGGAGAGAAAAAGAGGCGTGTGAGGAAGAGAGTGGAGGAAGAGAGTGGAGGAAGAGAGTGGAGGAAGAGAGTGGAGGAAGAGAGTGGAGGAAGAGAGTGTGAGGAAGAGAGTGGAGGAAGAGAGTGGAGGAACACCTGGAGAAAAAATCGTTTCATAAACGACATTTAGCATGGATTTTCAGTGAATACTGTCTCATAAATCTAATGGCGGTCAATGATAAGTGGTAGAGAGAGGCATGGATGGACTGCATATTCTTGGATTCCAAGATGACATTTGACACTGTACCACAGGAGAGACTAGGTCAAACAGAAGAGACAGGAATAACAGGACACTTAATGCAGTGAATTACTAACAGTTGAAAGGGAGTAGGAGCAAGAGTGATGGTCCTAGGAAGGGTATCAGAATGTGTAGCGGGTGGAGTTAAAAAAGAGAGGGTCAATAATAGGTTTGCCATTACTTCTGGTACGTGCGAATGACATGCCAAAAGTCCGAGGTTTAATTTTTCGCTTAATATATGAAATGAATTAGAGAATAAAAACTGGGTAAGAAAGGTAAATAAAAAGTTGCAATATACCGTGGACAAGCAGCAGAGAATATCAGAGAAGTGGCTACTGGAGTTCAACTCTAGAACATGCAGGAATTACAAAAACTGGGGATGGGAAGAGAAGACCGGAAACCGAGTATAGACTCTGGGGACAGCGGCTGCAACCTCACTTAAGAAGGACAGTCAGAAGCGGTGCAAGAATTTCTATACTAGGGACAAGTTTAGGATTGTTTTAGACCAACATTATTACTTCTTTTATTAGGGAAGCTGAGAGAATTCAGGGGAGCTGAAGCCCAATAAATCGCCCCCCATTTATCAACCCCACAAAAAAATCGATGCAAATGAGTGACTAGTAAATCTAAGATCAGCTTTCACATATTTGAATAAAAGGATACTAGTGTACGTTTATATAAGTCAGGCCTAGCTTGGTGAGTAAAGCACTGACATGAAACCCCATAAAGAACGTCATGTGTGTGAGAGAGAGAGAGAAAGAAAGCGAGAGAGATAGAGGCGGCGAATGTTTATAGGTCACGTAAATGTACTTTGTCTCCCAGACTGGTGTGAGCTTCTTCCAAGATGGAACGTTTGTATCTGGGATCTGAGCATACAGAGTGTCTACGAGGGTAGCAACGGGATTTTATCGCTATTTTATTTTCTTTTACACGGGGTTTTACAAGGTTCGGTTTAGGGTTCCTAACTTTATTTACAGGCCACGGTACGGTTGGGGATGGAACTCGCGGCAAGTGAGTCGTAAAATTCCAGGCTAGTGCGTTAGCCACTAGGCCAGCTGGCTACAATAAGATTCTTCCAACTAGGTATATTTATATTTTACGATTCACTTGCCGCGACTTCAATCCCCACCCGTATCGTGGTTTGTTTACAAGCTAAGAGCTGTTACAATATCAGCTTATATTTCCTCCTTAAGACCTGATATTTCTCTACTACCTTTTTATTCTTCTAAGAAATAACGCCGCCTGGCTTCAACTTTCCCCTCTCTGCACTTCCCCTTATTTATCTGCTTTCTTTTTCTCTCTTTTTTCCTAGACTGTATTAGTCCATCTTCGCCATTATCTCCTTAGTTCGTTGTTACTCCATCTCTTCAATTATCCTTTCATTCTCCTAACCTACGAGCATCTTTTTAATTACTCCTTCTCGGCATGTGTCCATTTCTTCCTTGTTCTAATCTCTATTATTAAATCTTCTCAGCTTCACTCTGATTCCTTTTTTTCCCCGTCTTGTTCGCGGAATTTATCCCTGCCATCCTCTCCTCGTGCAGTTTTTTCCCCTAGTTCTCCCACCCTTAATAATCCCTGTTGCCAACATTCCAGAAGGTATTTTTCCTTTCCCGTGTAGGGTTCCGTGATAATTGGCTGGTCCCTCTGCAGGTGAGGGCGGGAGAGGAGGAGGTATCTCCTGGGGCGGCGGGAGAGGAGGGGTATCTCCTGGGGCGGCGAGTGAGGGCGGGAGAGGAGGGGGTATCTCCTGGGGCGGCGGGAAGACTTCAAATATGTTTTCTGCTTTCAGCTTCCTTCTTCCAGTTTAGTGCTTCCAGATTCTTTCTTCCAGTTTAGTGCTTCCAGTTTCCTTCTTCCAGTTTAGTGCTTCCAGATTCTTTCTTCCAGTTTAGTGCTTCCAGTTTCCTTCTTCCAGTTTAGTGCTTCCAGATTCTTTCTTCCAGTTTAGTGCTTCCAGCTTCCTTCTTCCAGTTTAGTGCTTGCAGTTTCCTTCTTCCAGTTTAGTGCTTCCAACTTTCTTCTTCCAGTTTCCTGCTTCCAGGTTTCATTTTTTCCAGCTTCCAGGCGGAGATTTGCTTGTCTGCAAGAGTTTTTACGCCTTTTAGCATCCTCCTTAAAGCTTCTGCTTCCAGCTTCCAGGGAAAGATAATTTGTCCGGAAGAGTACTAACTGTTGTTAGCATCCTCCTTAAAGCTTCGAGCTTCCAGCTTCTGCTTCCAGATTCCAGAGAAAGATTAATTTGTCTGGAAGAGTTCTTATTGCTTCTAGCATCCTCCTTAAAGCTTCGTGCTTCCAGCTTCTGCTTCCAGATTCCAGAGAAAGATTAATTTGTCTGGAAGAGTTCTTATTGCTTCTAGCATCCTCCTTAAAGCTTCGTGCTTCCAGCTTCTGCTTCCAGGCGAAGATTAGCTTGTCTGGAAGAGTTGCAGATGGGAGAATGAAATTTTTCCGGTGAGGCTCGGGGTTCAGGGATCCACAAGGGTAACATTAATTAAGCTGCTATAATGCCTTTCCCACCGCCAGAAGAACGGAGGAGACGCAAGTGAAGAAGAGAGGGGGAGGAGGAGGAGGAGGAAGAAGAGATGGCGTAAGTGAAGAAGCAAGAAGGAAGAACAGGTGGAGAATGGAGGTGACGAAGGTGGAGAGCAGTCCCTAATCCACTTCCTCCCTGGAGATCTTCTCGCTTATTTCCGTCTTTGGTATAATATAGTCAATTAGCTCGTTTCCATCTGCTTAGCTTGAGAGTAACGCAGTTTAGCTTTTTTTTTTATACTCCTGGCCGCTTTAGCCACTTACTGTCAACGTCGCCATCTAAATAGGCTAAATTAGGTGACTAATAAGTTCTTATTTTTTTTCTCCCAATTCTCAGATGTTTTGTGGAACATTACACCACCGTGTGTCTTTCCAAACACCTATCTGTTGAACACTTGTGTACTGTTGTTGTGTGTTGAAGACATGTGCTGTATCTGTTGTGTCACTGTGGGTAAGGTGTGCTTTGCCTATAGTCGCTTCTAGGGGTCACTGCCCCCGCGACCCGGTCCCAGATCAGGCCTTCTCGTTGCTGGCTTGATCAATCAGTGTTGATGCTCACTGTCCGCAGTTCAGCATATGCATCGCAGCCTGGTTAATCAGGAACTGACCTGAGAAAATTATCGACGTCCCTGTTAATTCTCCCTATGCACAGTGGGAGGATTGTTGAAACGTCGTGGTCTTTATCCTTGAGTGTTTTCTCAGCAAACTCATAATGTCCCTGCTTTTCGCGTCTCCCAAGCCTCGTGCTTTCGTAGGAAGTGATTTCGGTGTGCAGGGTTGGGACCAATCCCTTCAGTATCTTCCAGGTGTATATTATGATTAATCTTTCTCACCTTACTTCTAAGAATATCAAGAGCAGTTTATACGAGCAGTCAAGGTTCTCTGTACATTCTCCAATTTTGCAATTTCGCCTGCCTTGAAGGGGACCTATAGAGTGCATCAATATTCCAGCCAAGAGAGGACGAGTGACCTGAAGAGTATTATCGCCAGCTTGGCCTCTAGTTTTGTAATATTCTCATTATCTAACCTATCACTTTCCCTGACATTATTACTCTATTACTCCATCTCTCACACTAGACTTACGCTGTGTTGAGTGATTTGAGTTTGTCTTGAAATTTAACCACTTCTTTTATTTTCTCACTTTTAATGTAACGTAGTAATCGGAATTTGTCTTCTTTGAACATCATATTGTTGTTAGCGTCCCAAAGGAAGACTTTGTCTTCTGTGTCCCTGTCTATGATGATTAAAACACATGAGCAACATTAGGGTGTCTTTATTGTTGAAACGTTTCGCCTAGAGAGTAGGCTTCTTCAGTCAAATACAGAGGCAGAAGGTGTAGTAGTGAAATGAAGATGACGTAATCAGTCCATCAAAATTAGAGAAATAGTATTCGAGGTGGTGAGTCCCTCAGCCTGGAGAAGAGTTCAGCTTCATGGTCTGGAACATTATCGTTTCAACAATATACTCAGCTGTTGCACATGTGTCTTAATCATCAACTTTTCGGTATTTTATACCATTTTCAACGTCCCTATCTACGTCGGCTATGGCAGTCAGAAGTGAGGGGTAAATACCGTGCCTTGAGAAACAGTTCTTTACTATGTCAGTCTATGATTTCGCTCTGTTTACTATTACTCTTAGGGTTCCATTTGTTAGGAAATTAAACATTCATTTTCCCAAGCTTCTTACACCTGTTTACTGTACACATATAAAAGAAGCCTGTTACATTTTATTTTAAACACGCTTAATACACACTTATTATGCTAATTAAGAACTAGCAGATTAACCCAACTGTGCCTGGGTATATTTTGTGTCTTTTAAGATAATTTGTAAATGTAGAAAAGTTAATGAAAATTGCCTACTTTAGTAGTTCTTCCAATGGTTTTAAAACTTTCCTTCCCTGCACCTGTCTTGTCAGGAGGCGGGTGGGGGGGTCTCACGCCCCCACACCTGCATTGTCGTGAGGGCGGTCTATCTTAATTTTAGGTTGAAATATGATACAACCAGAAGAATGCCTCAAAAGAATGCCGTCCATCAAATAAATATTTATAAATGACGAATATGTTTTAGAAATCATTGTTTAAAAAGACCTTTAAATAATCCAGTCAAGGGACACCTCTCCCCATTTAAAATTCTGGAGTCTCCCAGCTCAGACTGACACTACTGGAGTCTCCCAGCTCAGACTGACACTACTGGAGTCTCCCAGCTCAGACTGACACCACTGGAGGCTCCCAGCTCAGACTGACACCACTGGAGTCTCCCAGCTCAGACTGACACTACTGGAGTCTCCCAGCTCAGACTGACACTACTGGAGTCTCCCAGCTCAGACTGACACCACTGGAGTCTCCCAGCTCAGACTGACACTACTGGAGGCTCCCAGCTCAGACTGACACTACTGGAGTCTCCCAGCTCAGACTGACACTACTGGAGTCATGTACAAGCACCATCCTGTGTGATGGAATATGACAGGGAAAGCTCAGCTAACTTTTGTTCCCACTGTATAACCATCATATATAATATGATAGCAGTACCCTGATGGTGTAGCCAATGTTGGTAAATAAAAATATATCCTAAAACCTGTCTCCTTGTTTCACAAATCCACTTCACCCCTCACCTGTCCCTTTTCTTCACAAATCCACTTCACCCCTCACCTGTCTCCTTGCTTCACAAACCCACTTCACCCCTCACCTGTCTCCTTGCTTCACAAACCCACTTCACCCCTCACCTGTCTCCTTGCTTCACAAACCCACTTCACCCCTCACCTGTCTCCTTGCTTCACAAACCCACTACACCCCTCACCTGTCCCTTGCTTCACAAACCCACTTCACCCTCACCTGTCTCCTTGCTTCACAAACCCACTTCACCCCTCACCTGTCTCCTTGCTTCACAAACCCACTTCACCCCTCACCTGTCTCCTTGCTTCACAAACCCACTTCACCCCTCACCTGTCTCCTTGCTTCACACCACACCTCACCTGCTCCTGTACCCACTTCACCCTCACCTGTCTCCTTGTTTCACAAATCCACTTCACCCCTCACCTGTCTCCTTGTTTCACAAACCCACTTCACCCTCACCTGTCTCCTTGCTTCATAAACCCACTTCACCCCTACCTGTCCCTTTTTTTCACAAATCCACTTCACCCGTGACAAAATTTGGTTGAACTAACTTTCACAAAGACTGAGTTAACGAGGAACTCAAACATTTACATATAAATACGAAATGCTCATCGCATACATTAATAGCACGCGCTTATTACATGCTCTTAATTAAAGGTTATTACACCAGCTTATTATAATACTCTCTTATTACAGTTTGTTATTTTTTTGATGTATTAAATAGAATCCTGGAGGAAGAACTGTTGATTGGATGGCTTAGCATTAAGACTCTAGGTATGCGGAAGCTCTTGTAATCACCGAGACTTGGCAGAACAACACTCTGTGTAAACAAGGTGGTAGCTGACATCTCCATATAATATGGTGGTTATAACTATGACCATAATTTTTAAGGGTGGACCGGTAAGCCAGCGGAAGGCCTCGGTCAGATGACCAAAAGCTCCAAAGGCGGGTCATCATATAAGACCCGCCTCAGGAAACACTTTTCCTGCTTCCTGATAAGTAAGAACACATGTGCAACAGTTAGGTATCTTGATTTCGAAACGCTTCGCCTACACAGTAGGCTTCTTCAGTACAAAGGAGGCAGTGGAGATGTAAAGACGATATAACCAACTTTACTGTATTGTATACCATTATCATATTCACATTAGAGCTGAATATGTATTTTTACGGCCCAGTATTCAGCTACTGGAGTATGTTACAGGAGGGAGAGCAAATGATTCCTTGTTATTTACGAGAGACAGAGAGAGACAGCAGTTAGATAGCATGCGTTAATTACTATACCAATATCGTTGAGGTTATTCGTTGTTGGTTTGCCGAGTTCTGTCTCTTATCTTATTTCCACTGTATCGTATTCTGTTGCCGTCAAAGTGACGTTTAGTGTGATATTAGCGTCGCTATCTTAGTAGATACTTTTGATTCATCTCTGTTGAGTTTTCCACTCCCGGAGCCCGGCCTTGTGTCAGGCTAGTCTGGTGCTTACCTGGTCAACCAGACTGTTGTTGCTGGAGATCCACTGGCCCACATATCCATCACAGTCTGGTTGATTTCGCACCTGGTGAAGAAAACTGTCCAGTAGTGAGTCTGCTATCTTCTGGTAAGATGTTGAATAGTCTGGTGAATAGGAAATTGATATAATCGTCTGTTATTTCGCCCCTGCTTTTTCCTGAGCTTATTTTGCACTCCCTCCCATTACTATGATAGAGTACAGGTTTGGGACAAGTACTTTCCAGGTATATATATGATCATATATCTCTCTCCTCCGCACCAGTGAGTACATATATAGGAATTTAAGGCGTTCCCAGTAATTTAAATGCTTTATCTGTTTCACCTCTAGTATCTCTCCTGCTGTACTGAGATATCTTCTTCCCTCAACGGGGCCGTCTACACTGAAAAGTATTCTAAACACTGTACAAGCGATTTGAAAAGTGTTTCCATTTGCACTGTTTCCCTTGTTTTGAAAGTTCTCATTGTCCACTCCATCTTCCTGGTTGATGTGACATTTGCCTTACTGTGTTCTTCTAAAGAAAGGTCAGCCGACATAATTACTCCCAGGTCTTTCATTAGTTCCTTTCGTTCGATTTGATGGTCCTCTCGAGTTTTGTATACAACGCCCCTTTTGAGTTCTTCATTCATTCCATACCTAAGCAGCTGAAACTTATCACCATTGAACGTCATGTTGTTCTCCACTGCCCACTGGAAGACCCTGCTTATGTCCTCCTGTAATTTTTCAGTGTCTTCTACCGTAGTGACTTTCATGCTTATTTTAGTGTCATCTGCAAATGTTACAAAACTTAAATGGGTGTTTTTGTCTCCTATGTGGATAAAAAACAGCAGAGGTATCAAGTTTTTTTTTTTATCAGGGTTATATGGGACAATATCCAGCTGTTTTGTTCCACCCTCTGTCTTGTTCCACCACTTTTGTCCCACCACCTGTTTTGTCCCACCACCTGTTTTGTCCCACCACCTGTCTTGCTCCACCACCTGTCTTGCTCCACCACCTGTCTTGCTCCACCATCTGTCTTGCTCCACCACCTGTCTTGCTCCACCACCTGTCTTGTCCCACCACCTGTCTTGTCCCACCACCTGTCTTGTTCCACCACCTGTCTTGCTCCACCATCTGTCTTGCTCCACCATCTGTCTTGCTCCACCACCTGTCTTGCTCCACCACCTGTCTTGTTCCACCACCTGTCTTGTTCCACCACCTGTCTTGTTCCACCACCTGTCTTGTTTATGTGAAGTGACATCTCTTATGGCTTTACTATCACTCTTCGCTACAATACCGTAGACAATACGGTTATGAGATTTGATCGTCCGCCAGTGGAAAACTAGACACAACTGCACGATAATGCGATACTTTATTAACGACGTTTCGCTCACATAATGTGCTTTACCAAATCATCAATACCCTATAGTGCATTTGCGTTTCGTTTTTCATCATGTCTGTACTTTATTAATTTCTCTCCTTCCTCTGCCAGCGTTAGATGAGGTGTAGTGGTACTCTATGGCCCAGCCCTCAGCACTTGATGTTGTTATCGTTTTCCACGTGATTTTCGAGTTGTAGTTGGCATAAGGGGTCCCGTGGCTCGTTTGGTAGCGCACTCGCCTCACACACACTGAGTGTCCGTGGTTCAATGCATGGCACGGGTGGAAACGTTGGGCACGTTTCCTTACATGTGCTTTCCCTGTTCACCTAGCAGTAAGTAGGTACCTAGGTGTTAGTCGCATCCTGGGGGACAAGATCAATATAGTCCTTTAATGTTGGCAGGTGTTTTAATATAGTCATTGTATGTTGGCAGGTGTTTTAATATAGTCATTGTATGTTGGGAGATGTTTTAATATAGTCATTGTATGTTGGGAAGTGTTTTAATATAGTCATTGTATGTTGGCAGGTGTTTTAATATAGTCATTGCATGTTGGCAGGTGTTTTAATATAGTCATTGTATGTTGGGAGATGTTTTAATATAGTCATTGTATGTTGGCAGGTGTTTTAATATAGTCATTGTATGTTGGCAGGTGTTTTAATATAGTCATTGTATGTTGGGAGATGTTTTAATATGGTCATTGTATGTTGGCAGGTGTTTTAATATAGTCATTGTATGTTGGCAGGTGTTTTAATATAGTCATTGTATGTTGGCAGGTGTTTTAATGTTTGGAGGTGTCTTAATAATGTTTGGAGCGGTTTAATATAGTCCTTAAACCTTTGGAGATGTTTTATTATAGATTGTGAATGCATTTGTTTTAATAATATTTGGAGGTTTCAATACAGTCATTGAGATTTTGGAGATGTTTTTGGTTTCAATCTATCTACCCGATAGAAAACTCATATATAGTTATGCATCAGTTTTATATATATGAAAAGTTTATTAATATCTATAATAAAATTACGAACTTTAATGTTTTTTTAAGTAAAAAAAAAAACCTTTATTTTACTGGATGGTTGGTTTAAAGCCTATCGACTACTCGATTATTAAGGCTGCACCTGACCTCATCACCACCAGACAAGAATACTTCAATCCCTAAAATAGGAATTCAATTCTCAGCACAAACGTTGAGAGAAATACACCTCGGTGAATTTACTCTTATTTCCAGTTTAAGTTTTAGCGATTTTTTAAAATTCTCTAACCCCCAAAAAAAAAAAAAAAAAATTAATGTGATTGAGAATATGAATAATTCATTTCTTGTTTACGTTGTTATAGTTTCCTGACTTTACAATTATGGTTTTCTTTATAAAGAAATGTAATTATTATTATTATTATAATCAAATAGAAGCGCTAAACTACAGGGGAAAAAAGAAATGTAAAATAATTGTTTCTTTACAAAGATGTGTGAAATAATTGTTTCTGATGTTTAGGTTGATGTCTCAGCTGTGTGTGAAACCTCTCACTTGTTTATGTAGGCCGGCTGATTTATGTCAGTAACGCGGCATTCAACACCCTGTATACAGCATTCAACACCCTGTATACAGCATTCAACACCCTGTATACAGCATTCAACACCCTGTATACAGCGTTCATTTCCCTGTATATGGTATTGAACACCCTGTATATGGCATTCAACACCCTCTTTATGGTATTTAAAACCCATTATACGGCATTCAACACTTGTTTATGACATTCAACACCCTGTATGTAGCATTGAACATTCTGTTTGTGGCACTGAGCACCTCTATCAGAGACATGAAAAGGGCATTAAGGACATTTAACCCAAAAAAATGATGGATACATGGTGGATAAATGAAGATTTAGATAGATTACCGGAAGCCAGACAACCATTATGTGTCAACCAAGCAGCCGATAAGTATGCAACCAGCAGGTACACGCACACTCCATCTCACCTCAAGAGCTGTAACCAAGGTTAAGTTGATTCGTTAAGTTTAAAGCCCATCAACTGTACGAGGGTCAATACAAGTCGCGTGGTATCAAGAAGTCTTTGACCTCTACGGCAGACACGTATTCAAGAAACCTTCAACCCCTGCCACAGACACGTATCCAAGACTTTAACACCTACTAGAGACATGTATCACTCAAGAAAACTTTAACCTCTACGACAAACACGTATCACCTAAGACACGCTACCCAAATCATACAACGGGCGGGATTAGAACCCGCGATCAGAATCATAAAACTCCAGACCGACGCGCTAGCCACTGGCTAGCGCGTCGGTCTGGAGTTTCATGACTCTCTGATCGCGGGTTCTATCCCCGCCCGTGGTATGGTTTGTTTGCAATCGTGTCATTACGATTTCGCGACTCCCACACGATACCTAACATTTCGCACCTAGTCATACCGTGGCAACCAAAGAAAGAAAGTACGGGAAAGCAGGTTCTAGTTCAGGCAACAAGAGTCAGAAAGGAAAGCATGAAAATGTCTGAATCAGGAGACTACGATACAGGGAGAATTAATTGCTAGGTGAGTGAGGGAATAAGCGATGATTTGTATGTGAAACAAACCATAAGGACCAGGAGGAAGTGCGAGGGAAGGAAGGAAGGAGAAAGAGAACTAATATAAACGAAGGGAGGATTAGATGAGATAGGGAAGGATGGGATGGGGAATGAGGTGGTAAAGAGGTATATAAGGAAACATGAAAGAGAAATGGGGTGATGAGAGGGGGAGAGAGAGAGAGAGAGAGAGAGAGAGAGAGAGAGAGAGAGAGAGAGAGAGAGAGAGAGAGAGAGAGAGAGAGAGATACAAACAAAAGCTTTATTTCTTTCTGCAGTAAACAAAAAGTAGTTTGCATGAGATAAATTATTGTTTACCACAAAAGAAAGTCACTAGAAGAGAAAAGAAATGATAAACAGATGTAAAGAAAATGATCAGAAGGAAGAAAACGAGAGGAGAGAGAAATGAAGACGAGAGAAAAGAGGGAGAGGCGGAAGCCCAGATAAATATGTGGAAATAGAGAGATGAGAGAAGAAGAGGCATTTAGAAAAAAAAACTATCTTACTTATAAGGAATCAGATGAAAATATGCAGCTGTAGAACATGTTTTTATCGTGAAAACGTTTCGCACAGTGCAGAGCTTTATCAAGTCAATGACTCGAGAAAGCTCTACTCAACGAAATAGTCACAATAAGAGCTTATCTTCGCCTGTATCTCTTCTACAACGTTTAAATGTACTAAATATTATGCATTATAATATATATATATATATATATATATATATATATATATATATATATATATATATATATATATATATATATATATATCTTTCACTTGCAGTTTTATTCAATACGACAAATACATTCAACTGTTGCGCAAAACAACGCAGAAAATATTCCCATTTAATACAAGCTCAGCAAAAAGCTAAATAAAAGCAAATTTACAATAAACAAGATAAATCTTTATTGGAACCATTCAATAAATAGGATGGTTGACTACCACTGTCAACTGCTGGGTCAACTACTCCACCTCCTCAAATGGAGGGATGGTAATTTGGAATGGGGTAATATCCCATGGAGCTAGGAAGTGCTTTGTTGCCTTACTTAACATAGATCATGTAGCTGGTTTATGCGGAGGTCAGTTCCAGGTTTTTTCGATTCACCTGGAGGGTTTTTTACACGCAAAAGAAACACACACACACACGATAAGGCTCTTGGAGCGGGAAGATAATGGGGACCTCGCAGCGACCAGCGAAGAGGCGGGGCCAGGAGCTGTGGCTCTACCCTTGCAACCACATTTAAGTTAGTACACAGTCTTATTATTTTCGTGATAGAGAGAGAGAGAGAGAGAGAGAGAGAGGTTCTAAAACACATACGACATAAACAAGAGACAGATACAGTGTAATGATATCCTTGACTGACAACGTTTCGCCCACTTAGACGGGTTTATTTCCGACTAATCTTGAAAACACCGTTTGTGAGTCCAAAAACTGTGCCAAGAAAAAATCTCATTGCATGTGTGCCTCAGCTGGCACTGTCTCTCGTGCTGAGTGCTGGCACTGTCTCTCGTGCTGAGTGCTGGCACTGTCTCTCGTGCTGAGTGCGCACCGTACATCAGTCTCCACGTCAAGCTCGTTTCGCTGCTTTAATCTCCTCTGAGTTAAGGGTGAAAATTCCCTTAGACGGAAACGTCAATGAAAATGGGATGACGTAGAGTATTCGCTGGCTTAGGAATTCATACCCTGGTGGGAAGCTCAGCTAAAACTTCTTTAAAATGAGATTCGTAAAGTTTTTCTTCGAGTCCGACTCAAATCTCACGTCAGGAAATTGTCCTGTCAACACTTCAGGGAAAATCTGGACTCATTGATCACCCGCTTTTAGGAGAGGAACCAGATGACGACGTTTCGGTACTTCCTTGACGACTGTCAGGTTCACTAGTGATGCTTGCACCAGTGACGCCTGTACCAGTGATGCCTGTACTAGTGATGCCTGCACCAGTGACGCCTGTACCAGTGATGCCTGTACTAGCGATGCCTGCACCAGTGACGCCTGCACTACATGGAGAGACGACCACTGGTACATGGAACAGTGTTCCCACTATCATTCTCACCCAGGTTCCAGCCCAACATTTCCAATTAATAAGTTATTAATCTGAATTTCATGGCGTAACGAAGTGCTTGGGGAATTGACGTAATTTTTTTTATATTCTGCACAGTAATATATATATATATATATATATATATAAATATATATATTTCTCAATCTTTACTATTTTTTTCATTTCTAACTTTGTCCTTAGCTAATTTTACCTTTACCCCTGTGGTAACTTTACTTAAATTTGAGAGAGCAGCCCTTCACTCTAGACAGGAGATATAAACTTTTTGCCCAACTGCTCTGCAATCAGAAACAGACAGGTTGCCAGACAGAGACAGAAAAACAGACAGGTTGCCAGACAGTGGGGGGAGGGGAAGTCACATTTACACACACACACACACACACGTTTCTCACAACCCACAATTTCGAAAAATTTTCAACTTGTGTTATTGACCTTGTAAGTTTTGCCAATACCAGAGAAATTTCTTACACCCAGCGTCCCAGGTCAGTGTTTACGTCCTCAACAAGGTGAGACGCCTGGCGCCGCACATGGACAGTTACGGAGGTGAGAAAAACACACGAAACTCAACAAGCTGTTACTGGGACAACGTTTCGCCCTGAAGCGATCAAACACATTTTTGAATCTTAACTACTACTAGGTGTACAAGGGTAGTAAAGGGTGTAGGAAAAACGTGCCCCTGCGTTTCTCCTGCCCAATGTTAGATCCTGGAATCTTGGCAGTGTTGTTATGAGGGAGTGGAGCGTGGGGAGAGAGCCTTCTGCTATTCTCTAACCCTGACTGTCTATAAGAGGGGTAGTATCATATAGATAATGAAGTCCTCGGCTATCTGCCTTCTCCAAAATAGCTTTGTCTTTAATTCTTCATGCCAGTGTCTGTCTCCCATTGTTTCATTGTCTCCCAGTCTTCCTGTTCTGTTATACACTCTTCCATTTCCAGAGACATCCAGGATTTACCACTGTCACTGTTTGTCCCCATATTCAATTCGGCTTGCCTCCCTTCCTTCCGATCTCTCTCTCTCTCTTTCTCTCTCTCTCTCTCCCCATTCATGCCACTATCTCCTCCTCCCTCATTTTATCCCTCCAATAATTCGCTTACTCCATGGCTGAAATAACAGGCGTCCGAATGCGCTGCTATCAGCTCGTGCTGTCTGCGCTATCTACCGAACACTGCAGGCCGTGAATGGTTTTATACAGGCTGACAGTTAACCCAGTGTCAGCACTCAGCAGTGTAGAGGTCCACCTGTCTCCTGCACGCGACCTGACACGTCGGAAAAACCATCTCAATACACCAGGTAAATAGTTCACAGCATTCCTCCAATCGTGCATGTAGACAGGTCACAGAATCTGCTCACACAAGTAAACAGGCCAGAGAATCTTCATTTCACAGGTACAGAATCCTCTTTCCAAAAAGGTATACAATTCACAGAAATCCTCATTGCACACTGGTACACAATTCACAGAATCCTTCTCCCAACACAACTCACAAGATTAGCATCCGAAATCCCTAAAATAAGGAATCTTATGCCTCATCCAAATACAAATAGTCTTTTAGATCAAGGAACATCCTTCACACATCACCAGACCAGTGACCTCCCACACACACATCACCAGGCCAGTGACCTCCCACACACTCACACATCACCAGGCCAGTGACCTCCCACACACACGCACA
Source organism: Cherax destructor (assembly GCA_009830355.1). NCBI lineage: Eukaryota > Metazoa > Arthropoda > Malacostraca > Decapoda > Parastacidae > Cherax > Cherax destructor. The sequence goes on along the minus strand of WNWK01001434.1, from coordinate 48,815 downwards.
CACATCACCAGTCCAGTGACCTCCCACACACACACATCACCAGACCAGTGACCTCACACACACACACACACACACACACATCACCAGACCAGTGACCTCACACACACACACACACATCACCAGACCAGTGACCTCCCACACACACACACACATCACCAGTCCAGTGACCTCCCACACTCACACACATCACCAGTCCAGTGACCTTTTCGTTACGTAAATATACAGGTCTTCAACTGTAACTTTCTCTTACTTCTCTTTATCCTTCTATTCCTCCTCCTCCTCCTATTCCTTCCGTTCCTCCTCCCTTCTTCCCTCCCTTATATGTCATGATAATGTAATAAAATAGTCCCAGTTATCCAGAGTCCAGAGATTCTATTTAGAAGAGAAGCATTGTGTGTGTACTCACCTAGTTGCTCACCTAGTTGTGGTTGCAGGGGTCGAGTCAAAGCTCCTGGCCCCGCCTCTTCACTGGCCGCTACTGGGTCACTCTCCCTGCGCCATGAGCTTTATCATACCTCTGCTTAAAGCTATGTATAGAGCCTGCCTCCACTACATCGCTTCCTAAACTATTCCACTTCCCGACAACTCTGTGACTGAAGAAATACTTCCTAACATCTCTGTGATTCATCTGAGTCTTCAACTTCCATCTGTGTCCCCTTGTTGTTGTGTCCCATCTCTGGAACATTCTGTCTCTGTCCACTTTGTCAATTCCTCTCAGTATCTTATATGTTGTTATCATGTCTCCCCTATCTCTCCTGTCCTCCAGTGTCGTCAGGTCGATTTCCCTTAACCTCCCTCGTAGGACATACCCCTTAGCTCCGGGACTAGTCTTGTTGCAAACCTTTGCACTTTCTCGAGCTTCTTCACATTCTTGGCTAGGTGTGGGTTCCAAACTGGTGCTGCATACTCCAATATGGGCCTAACGTACACAGTGTACAGGGTCCTGAACGATTCTTTATTAAGATGTCGGAATGCTGTTCTTAGGTTTGCTAGGCGCCCATATGCTGCAGCAGTTATTTGGTTGATGTGCGCCTCAGGAGATGTGTCTGGTGTTATACTCACCCCAAGATCTTTTCCTTGATTGAGGTTTGCAGTCTCTGGCCCCTAGGCTGTACTCCGTCTGCGGTCTTCTTTGCCCTTCCCCAATCTTCATGACTTTGCACTTGGTGGGGTTGAACTCCAGGAGCCAGTTGCTGGACCAGGCTTGCAGGCTGTCCAGATCCCTTTGTAGTTCTGCCTGGTCCTCGTCCGATTGAATTCTTCTCATCAACTTCACATCATCTGCAAACAGGGACACTTCGGAGTCTATTCCTTCCGTCATGTCGTTCACAAATACCAGAAACAGCACTGGTCCCAGGACTGACCCCTGTGGAACCCCGCTCGTCACCGGCGCCCACTCTGACACCTCGCCACGTACCATGACTCGCTGCTGTCTCCTGACAGGTATTCCCTGATCCAATGTAGTGCCTTCCCTGTTACCCCTGCCTGGTCCTCCAGCTTCTGCACTAATCTCTTGTGTGGAACTGTGTCAAACGCCTTCTTACAATCCAAGAATATGCAATCTACCCACCCCTCTCTCTCTTGCCTTATCGCTGTCACCCTGTCGTAGAACTCCAGTAGGTTTGTGACACAGGATTTCCCGTCCCTGAAACCGTGTTGGCCGTCGTTGATAAGCTCATTCCTTTCTAGGTGCTCAACCACCCTTCTCCTGACTATCTTCTCCATGACCTTGCATACAATACATGTCAGTGACACTGGTCTGTAGTTTAGTGCTACGTTCCTGTCTCCTTTTTTAAAAATTGGAACTACATTTGCTGTCTTCCAAACCTCAGGTAGTTGCCCTGTTTCGATAGATGTGTTGAAGATCGTTGTTAGGGGTACACATAGCTCCTCTGCTCCCTCTCTCAGGACCCATGGAGAGATGTTATCTGGCCCCATCGCCTTTGAAGTATCTAGCTCGCTTAGTAGCCTCTTCACTTCCTCCTCATTTGTGTGTATTGTGTCCAGCACTTGATGGTGTACCCTACCTCTCCTCCTTTCTGGAGGCCCTTCTATCTCCTCTGTGAACACCTCTTTGAATCTCATGTTGAGCTCCTCACACACTTCCCGGTCATTTCTTGTGACCTCCTCCTACCTTCCTCAGCCTGATCACCTGGTCCTTGACTGTTGTTCTCCTCCTGATGTGGCTGTACAGCAGCTTTGGGTCAGATTTGGCTTTTGCTGCTATGTCATTCTCGTACTGTCTTTGGGCCTCCCTTCTGATCTGTGCATATTCATTTCTGGCTCTACGACTGCTCTCCTTATTCTCCGGGGTTCTTTGCCTTCTGTACCTCTTCCATTCCCTTGCACACTTGGTTTTGGCTTCCCTGCACCTTTGGGTGAACCATGGGCTCATCCTGTCTTTTTCGCTTCTCCTGTTACCCTTGGGTATAAACCTCTCCTCAGCTTCCTTGCAAATTGTTGTCATATATTCCATCATCTCGTCTACTGACTTCCCTGCCATCTCTCTGTCCCACTGAACTCTGTGCAGGAAGTACCTCATGCCCACTAGTCACCTTTCTTGTAGTTTGGCTTCATTTGTGCAGCCCTTCCTGCTTCCCCTCCACTTGTAACTCTACTATGTATTCGAAACTTAGAACCATATGATCACTGGCCCCAAGGGGCTTTCATGTGTGATGTCCTCAATATCTGCACTACTCAGGGTGAATACTAGGTCCAGTCTCGCTGGTTCGTCATTTCCTCTCTCTCTGGTAGTGTCCCTTACGTGTTGGTACATGAGATTTTCCAGTACCACCTCCAGCATCTTAGCCCTCCACGTTTCTTGGCCCCCATGTGGCTCCAAGTTCTCCCAATCAATTTCCTTATGGTTGAAGTCACCCATGATCAGTAGCTTCGCCCTGCTCGCGCGAGCCCTTCTGGCCACTTCTGCCAGAGTGTCAATCATCGCTCTGTTACTCTCATCATACTCTTGCCTTGGCCTCCTGCTGTTCTGTGGTGGGTTATACATCACTGAAATTACCACCTTGGGACCTCCAGACTGTAGCATCCCTACTATGTAATCCCCAGCTTCTCCTCCGTCTCCTCTCTCCATCTCGTCAAAATCCCATCGGTTTTTGATCAGCAGTGCCACTCCTCCACCCCTCTGTTCCCTCTGTCTTTCCTCAGGATCTGGTATCCCATTGGAAAGATGGCATCTGTTATCATACCTGTGAGCTTGGTTTCTGTGAGAGCTATTATGTCCGGTGATGCCTCTTTGACTCTTTCGTTGCCCTCCTCCCACTTATTTGTTATTCCATCAGCATTGGTGTACCATACCTTCAGTTTCCTCTCTACTACTGTGTTTTGGGGGGTCTGTGAGGGTGGGGGACCTGGTGGTGTACTGTGGGATTCTATAGTGGAGTGTTGGGTGGAGGCTGAGATTGTTGGTTGTAGTTTGTGTTGGGATAGTGTGCTTGGTTGTTGGGTGTTTGGGATGGTTCTGTGTGTGCTTGTTCTTGTTGCTCTGCCCTGCTCTGGTTGTCCTCTACTGATTCTGTCCTTGTCCCTCCTCCTCGCTCCTTTCGCCTTTGTGTCCTCTCCCTCAGCTGCTGTCGTTCTGTTTTTGTTCTGTCCCGGTCTAGGAACACCCTCCTGTATTCTTCCGTTTCCTTCAATCGTGGTTTCTCTTGGAGGATTCTGTCTCTCTCTGTTTCTGTCCTGAGAATCAGCTTGAGCGGTCGTTTTCTCCCCTTCGAGTACCCCCCTATTCTCTGAAAATTTACAATCTCGGACATGTCTTCTTCACCTATTTCTTTGAGTATGCTCTCAATCTCCTTTCTTTCTGCCTGCCGTCTTTCAGTGTGTGTCCTTCCCTCACTCTCCTTCAGCCCATGAATAAACACTGCCTTTGCCCTCTCCTCCTCCCATTGCCTTTCCCTCTGCAGCTCAGACCAGTGTGTGTGTGTGTGTGTGTGTGTGTGTGTGTGTGTGTGTGTGTGTGTGTGTGTGTGTGTGTGTGTGTGTGTGTACTCACCTAATTGTACTCGCCTAAATGTGGTTGCAGGGGTCAAGTTATAGCTCCTGGTCCCGCCTCTTCACTGGTTGCTACTAGGACCTCTCTCTCCCTGCTCCATGGGCTTGATCATACCTCTTCTTAAAGCTATGTATGGATCCTGCCTCCACTATATCACTCTCCAGATTGTTCCACTTCCTGATAACTCTGACTGAAGAAGTATTTCCTAACATCAAAGTGACTGTCCTTTTGTCTCTTAACATTCTCTGGATTAGTTCCATTACTCGCTTCGTTTAATTCATTTGCCTTAGTTCTGGGACTAGTTGCAAGAGTCGTTACTTTCCCTTGGTATAATTCGGTGTGTATTCCTAGTTGGATTCTGTATACTCCAAGATGGACCTGGCGTATCAGGTATAGCAACACAAACCAAACCTGAACCAGAACTGCTGTAGTTACCTGACTACCTTGTGATACTAGGTCAGATGCCGTGCTCCTACTTAAAGTGAATGCGACTGACCTGACTAGGTTAAGGCATTGGCTTAAGCCGGTGGGAGAATTGGACCTGCCTCGCATGGGCCAGTAGGCCTGCTGCAGTGTTCCTTCTTTCTTATGTTCTTATGTCATAAGACTGCAGAATGAGTGAGAACTCTTGATGAATGACCAAGTGAATGGGTATCTGAAGGCAACAGAGAAAAGAGACAGAAACAGTGAGTCTGGAATGAAGGGTACACCAACAGATACTGGGACACTATACAGGAAATAGTGAGTCTGGAACACTATACAGGGTCACTATACAGGCAACAGTGAGTCTGAGATGAAGGGTACACCAGCAGATACTGGGACACTATACAGGCAACAGTGAGTCTGGAATGAAGGGTACACCAGCAGATACTGGGACACTAGCAACAGTGAGTCTGGAATGAAGGGTACACCAACAGATACTGGGACACTATACAGGCAACAGTGAGTCTGAGATGAAGGTTAGACCAGCAGATACTGGACACTATACAGGCAACAGTGAGTCTGGGATGAAGGGTAGACCAGCAGATACTGGGACACTATACAGGCAACAGTGAGTCTGGAATGAAGAGTACACCAACAGATACTGGGACACTATACAGGCAACTGAGTCTGGGATGAAGAGTACACCAACAGATACTGGGACACTATACAGGCAACAGTGAGTCTGAGATGAAGGGTACACCAGCAGATACTGGGACACTATACAGGCAACAGTGAGTCTGGGATGAAGAGTACACCAACAGATACTGGGACACTATACAGGCAACAGTGAGTCTGGGATGAAGGGTACACCAGCAGATACTGGGACACTATACAGGCAACAGTGAGTCTGGGATGAAGGGTACACCAGCAGATACTGGGACACTATACAGGCAACAGTGAGTCTGAGATGAAGGGTAGACCAGCAGATACTGGGACACTATACAGGCAACAGTGAGTCTGGGATGAAGGGTAGACCAGCAGATACTGGGACACTATACAGGCAACAGTGAGTCTGGGATGAAGGGTAGACCAGCAGATACTGGGACACTATACAGGCAACAGTGAGTCTGGGATGAAGGGTAGACCAGCAGATACTGGGACACTATACAGGCAACAGTGAGTCTGGGATGAAGGGTAGACCAGCAGATACTGGGACACTATACAGGCAACAGTGAGTCTGGGATGAAGGGTAGACCAGCAGATACTGGGACACTATACAGGCAACAGTGAGTCTGAGATGAAGGGTAGACCAGCAGATACTGGGACACTATACAGGCAACAGTGAGTCTGGGATGAAGGGTAGACCAGCAGATACTGGGACACTATACAGTCAACAGTGAAATAAGTGAAACTATTGATTCATACTGATGCTTTAACGTGGCATACAGTGTGTCACCATGAGAGAGAGTGAGAGACACGACAGACAGACAGACCCGTTAGCTAAAATCTCCCTCTCTCACTCTCTCCAACTCCTCCTTCAGCACTCATTCCCTATTCCAGTCTTTGGGTACTTTCAGCCGTTGCTATTTTTCATATCTCCTGTTCCTTGCGTTCCTCCCTTGCTTTCTTAAATATTTCCCCATTATCTTCACAGAGACTATTCACATTCTTTCCTATTCCCCGTCCATTATATTTAAACACATTTAAAAACAACTATTAAAGTTTCCACTCCTATATTTCTTCCCATCTTCTGTTTCATTCCTTCATCTATTACTTTTAAAGAATTCAGGTTTCCTAATATGTGTGTGTACTCACCTAGTTGTGGTTGCAAGGGTCGAGTCATAGCTCCTGTGTGTGTGTGTGTGTGTGTGTGTGTGTTGACCCATCCCAATGCAAGTATGCATTGGGATGGGTCAACTCATATCCCCTGCAAACGCAAATAGGCGAGCGCACACAGACAGACAGACAGACAGACAGACACACACACACACACACACACACACACACACACACACACACACAGAAGACAAATACCCAGGAAAATATGGAGATTAGTTGAAGAGCCAGAAACGAATATGCACAGATAAGGAGAGAGGCCCAACGGCAATATGAAAATGACGGAGCATCGAAAGGCAAGTCTGACCTGAAGCTGTTGTACAGCCACATCAGGAAGAAAACAGTCAAGGACCAGGTAAACAGGCTGGGAAGGAAGGTGGGGAGGTCACAAGAAACTACCGAGAATTATGTGAGCTCAACATGAGATTTAAGGAAGTATTTTTCAGTGGAGACAGAAATTACTCCGGGAAGCCAGAATGGTGGGGTACACCAACAAGTGCTGGACACAATACACACAACTGAGGAGGAGGTGAAGAGGCTAAGTAAACTAGATACCTCAAAAACGGTGGGACGGGATAACATATCTCCATGGGTCCTGAGAGAGGGAGCAGAGGCACTGTGTGTGCCACTAACAACAATCTTCAACACATCTATCGAGACAGGGCGACTACCTGAGGTGTGAAAGACAGAAAATGTAGTCCCAATTTTTAAGAAAGGAGACAAACATGCAGCAATAAACTACTGACCAGTGTCACTGACATGCATTGTATGCAAAGTCATGGAGATTGTCAGAAGAGTGGCACCTGAAAAGGAATGAGCTTATACACGACAACCACACGGTTTCAGGGAAGGGAAATCCTGTGTCACAAACCTACTGCAGTTTTACGACAAGGTGACGGAATTAATACAAGAGAGAGAGAGAGACGGGTGGGTAGATTTTCTTGGACTATAAAAAGGCTTTCGACACAGTTCCACACAACAGATTAGTGCAAAAGCTAGAGAATCGGGCACGTATAACAGGAAAGAGACTGCAATGGATCAGAGAATATCTGACAGGAAGGCAACGAGTCATGGTACGTGACGAGGTGTCAGAGTGGGCACCTGTTACGAGTGGGGTTCCACAGGGGTCAGTCCTAGGACCGGTGCTGTTTCTGGTATATGTGAATGACGTGACGAAAAGGATAGACTCAGAAGTGTCCCTTTTTGCAGACGATGTGAAGCTAATGAGAATTCAATCGGATGAGGATCAGGCAGGACTACAAAGGAATCTGGACAGGCTGCAGTTTCTGGTCCAGCAACTGGCTCCTGGAGTTCAACCCCACCAAGTGAAAAGTCATGAAGATCGGGAAAGGGCAAAAAAGACCGCAGACAGAATACAGTCTAGGGGGAGGCCAAAGACTAAAAACATCACTCAAGGAAAAGGATTTTGGGGCGAGTATAATACCGAGCACATCTCCTGAGGCGCACATCAACCAAATAACTGCTGCAGCATATGGGCGCCTAGCAAACATAAAAATAGCGTTCCGACACCTCAGTAAGGAATCGTTCAAGACTTTGTAACCGTATACGTCAGGCCCATATTGGAGTATGCAGCACCAGTTTGGAACCCACACCTGGTCAAGGACGTCAAAAAAATTAGAGAAAGTGCAAATGTTTGTAACAAGACTAGTCCCGGAGTTATGGGGCATGTCCAACGAGGAGAGGTTAAGGAAAATCGACCTGACAACACTGGAGGACAGGAGGGATAGGGGGGACATGATAATGACATATATAATACTGAGAGGAATTGACAAGGTGGATAGGACAGGAAGTTTCAGAGATGGGACACAGAAACAAGGGGACACAACTGGAAGTTGAAGACTCAGATGAATCACAGTGATGTTAGGAAGTTGTCAGGAAGTGGAATAATCTGGAGTGTGATGTAGTGGAGGCAGGATCCATATACAGCTTTAAGAAGAGGTATGATAAAGCTCATGTAGCAGCGAGTGAGTGGAAATAGTAGCAACCAGTGAAGAGGCGGGGCCAGGAGCTGTGAATCGACCTCTGCAACCACAAGTAGGTGTGTACAATTAGGTGAGTACACCACACACACCAGCACCCCCATTACCCCACACACACATAAAACATTCAGTGTCACACACACACACACACACACAACACACGTGTGTACCATAAGCAGTTAGCTTTATTGTCTTCCCAGACGTTAATACGGCGACTCATCTTAAGCACTGAATGTGAACCAGCTAACCCAGACACCTTAGCAATATATTATGCAATGTGTGTGTGTGTGTGTGTGTGTGTGTGTGTGTGTATGTGTGTGTGTGTGTGTGTGTGTATGTGTGTGTGTGTGAGAGAGAGAGAGAGAGAGAAACTCAGTATTTGCTAAAAAAATACATTTATTCTGTTCTATAATGGTAGCAGCGAGACTGTGTGACTGTCTCTTGTATGGTCAACGAGACTGTGTGTGACTGTCTCCTGTATGGTCAACGAGACTTTGTGTGTGACTGTCTCTTGTATGGTCAACGAGACTGTGTGTGTGACTGTCTCTTGTATGGTCAACGAGACTGTGTGTGGCTGTCTCCTGTATGGTCAACGAGACTGTGTGTGACTGTCTCTTGTATAGTCAACGAGACTATGTGTGACTGTCTCATGTATGGTCAACGAGACTGTGTGTGACTGTCTCCTGTATGGTCAACGAGACTATGTGTGACTGTCTCTTGCATGGTCAACGAAGTTTGCAGCTTCTTCCATTTAGTACTAAAAAGGTCTTCATATATCATCTTCTTCTCCGTTTCTTGCTCATCTTCCTTTTCCCCATCTTCCTCCTTGTCCTCCTCTTCTCTTCCTCCTCTTCCTCGCATCAACACAGCCTGGGGAAGCTGCATCATGTATCCTTCTTGCCTGATACAGTTATCACATTTCTGTAACATTATCTCCCAATTTATCCATCTTTTTATCCCATTAATCCATAATTTCGTCATCTGCGATTATCTCGTTATTATCGTCATCGTAATTTATGCAGCTATCGTTAGTCCAAATTTAGCTATTGTCTTCGTGACTTAGAATTTCACCCTCATTACTGGCTCTTTGCCTGGTAATTCTTCCTGGTAATTTTCCTTGTAAATAAGATAATTTTCCTTGCAGTCATTCTCGATTCTCCCTGTAACTACTTTAGTTTTTTGTAATTATCCTAGTTTTACTTGTAGTTATCCTAGTTTTACTTGTAATGATCCTAGTTTTACTTGTAATGATCCTAGTTTTACTTGTAATGATCCTAGTTTTACTTGTAATGATCCTAGTTTTACTTGTAATGATCCTAGTTTTACTTGTAGTTATCCTAGTTTTACTTGTAATGATCCTAGTTTTACTTGTAGTTATCCTAGTTTTACTTGTAATTATCCTAGTTTTACTTGTAATTATCCTAGTTTTCCATGCAATTAGCCTTGTTTTCCTTGCAATTAGCCTTGTTTTCCTTGCAATTAGCCTTGTTTTCCTTGCAATTAGCCTTGTTTTCCTTGCAATTAGCCTTGTTTTCCTTGCAATTAGCCTTGTTTTCCTTGCAATTAGCCTTGTTTTCCTTGCAATTAGCCTTGTTTTCCTTGTAATTATTGTACTTTTCCTTGTAATTATTCTAGTTTTTCTTGTAATTATTCTAGTTTTTTGTAATTATTCTAGTTTTCTTAATATCTTTATGGGAAAGCACTAAACCTGTAAGGGTCATACACTGCCTGGGGACTGAGATGTGATCAGCTTAGATGGAAAGGAATGGTAGATCAAATTCCTCGGATCAAGAGTCCCTCGCTACTGGAGTTTTTATCAGTATTATCACAGTTATGATCATTATTATTATTGTTAAATATAATAATTAGCATTATAACTTGTGAATTTTATCATTATTTATGTCGAGTATATTATTATTATAATTATTACCATGACGAGGTATTACCATTATGGTCACCATGGTGAGGCTGAAGATCATCAGCATAAGGAGTTGTGTACATGGTGGCAGATGGTGGTAGATGGTGGTAGATGGTGCAGATGGTGGTAGATGGTGGTGCATGGTGGTAGATGGTGGTGCATGGTGGCAGATGGTGGTGCATGGTGGTAGATGGTGGTGCATGGTGGTAGATGGTGGTGCATGGTGGTAGATGGTGGTGCATGGTGGTAGATGGTGGTGCATGGTGGCAGATGGTGGTGCATGGTGGTAGATGGTGGTACATGGTGGTGCATGGTGGCAGATGGTGGTGCATGGTGGTAGATGGTGGTGCATGGTGGTAGATGGTGGTGCATGGTGGTAGATGGTGGTGCATGGTGGTGCATGGTGGTACATGGTGGTAGATGGTGGTGCATGGTGGTAGATGGTGGTACATGGTGGTAGATGGTGGTACATGGTGGTAGATGGTGGTACATGGTGGTAGATGGTGGTCATGGTGGTAGATGGTGGTGCATGGTGGTAGATGGTGGTGCATGGTGGTACATGGTGGTGCATGGTGGTAGATGGTGGTGCATGGTGGTAGATGGTGGTGCATGGTGGTAGATGGTGGTGCATGGTGGTAGATGGTGGTGCATGGTGGTACATGGTGGTGCATGGTGGTAGATGGTGGTGCATGGTGGTACATGGTGGTACATGGTGGTGCATGGTGGTGCATGGTGGTAGATGGTGGTAGATGGTGGTGCATGGTGGTACATGGTGGTGCATGGTGGTGCATGGTGGTAGATGGTGGTGCATGGTGGTACATGGTGGTGCATGGTGGTGCATGGTGGTAGATGGTGGTGCATGGTGGTAGATGGTGGTGCATGGTGGTAGATGGTGGTGCATGGTGGTAGATGGTGGTGCATGGTGGTACATGGTGGTAGATGGTGGTGCATGGTGGCAGATGGTGGTGCATGGTGGCAGATGGTGGTGCATGGTGGTAGATGGTGGTACATGGTGGTAGATGGTGGTGCATGGTGGTAGATGGTGGTGCATGGTGGTAGATGGTGGTGCATGGTGGTAGATGGTGGTGCATGGTGGTAGATGGTGGTGCATGGTGGTAGATGGTGGTGCATGGTGGTAGATGGTGGTGCATGGTGGTAGATGGTGGTGCATGGTGGTAGATGGTGGTAGATGGTGGTACATGGTGGTAGATGGTGGTGCATGGTGGCAGATGGTGGTGCATGGTGGCAGATGGTGGTGCATGGTGGTAGATGGTGGTGCATGGTGGTAGATGGTGGTGCATGGTGGCAGATGGTGGTGCATGGTGGCAGATGGTGGTGCATGGTGGTAGATGGTGGTGCATGGTGGCAGATGGTGGTGCATGGTGGTAGATGGTGGTGCATGGTGGTAGATGGTGGTGCATGGTGGTACATGGTGGTAGATGGTGGTGCATGGTGGTAGATGGTGGTGCATGGTGGTAGATGGTGGTGCATGGTGGTAGATGGTGGTGCATGGTGGTAGATGGTGGTAGATGGTGGTACATGGTGGTGCATGGTGGCAGATGGTGGTGCATGGTGGTATATGGTGGTAGATGGTGGTACATGGTGGTAGATGGTGGTACATGGTGGTAGATGGTGGTACATGGTGGTAGATGGTGGTGCATGGTGGTACATGGTGGTACATGGTGGTACATGGTGGTAGATGGTGGTACATGGTGGTAGATGGTGGTACATGGTGGTAGATGGTGGTACATGGTGGTACATGGTGGTACATGGTGGTAGATGGTGGTATGGTGGTAGATGGTGGTGCATGGTGGTGCATGGTGGCAGATGGTGGTATATGGTGATACATGGTGGTAGATGGTGGTGCATGGTGGTACATGGTGGTAGATGGTGGTGCATGGTGGTAGATGGTGGTGCATGGTGGTACATGGGAGCGTACAGTGGTACATAGTACATGTACGAAGGTACACACCCCTCCACTCACCTCACAAATGACCCCCAAACTGAACTACGAACGAAATAAAATAAGAAAAAGCCTAGTTTCTCAGGCGTCTACAAGAACAATGAACTAATGAAGATTTATGCGCTGAGGAGGGAGGCGAGGAAGACTTCCTGAGGAAGATTTAATCACCAAATCTTCCTCAGTGGGGAAAGTATGGTGGCACTGTTTAGAATTAGAGCTCCTTGCAGCCCTATTGGTCCTCAGAAAAAAAAGGTCAATTTTTGATAGGGATAAAAGGTCAGGTTGTGACTTTTTTTTCCGTGACTTTTTTCCTAGCAAAGGATGTTTACTTTTTTGTTACCTTTTTTCCTGTTATTTTTTCCTGTGACCTTTTTTTTCTGTGACCTTTTTTTCTGTGACCTTTTTTTCTGTGACCTTTTTCTGTGACCTTTTTTTTCTGTGACCTTTTTTCCTGTGACCTTTTTTCCTGTGACCTTTTTTCCTGTGACCTTTTTTCCTGTGACCTTTTTTCCTGTGACCTTTTTTCTGTGACCTTTTTTCTGTGACCTTTTTTTCTGTGACCTTTTTTTCTGTGACCTTTTTTTCTGTGACCTTTTTTTCTGTGACCTTTTTTTCTGTGACCTTTTTTTCTGTGACCTTTTTTCTGTGACCTTTTTTCTGTGACCTTTTTTCTGTGACCTTTTTCTGTGACTTTTTCTGTGACCTTTTTTTCTGTGACCTTTTTTTCTGTGACCTTTTTTTCTGTGACCTTTTTTTCTGTGACCTTTTTTTCTGTGACTTTTTTTCTGTGACTTTTTTTTCTGTGACTTTTTTTTCTGTGACTTTTTTTCTGTGACTTTTTTCTGTGACTTTTTTTCTGTGACTTTTTTTCTGTGACTTTTTTTCTGTGACTTTTTTTCTGTGACTTTTTTTCTGTGACTTTTTTCTGTGACTTTTTCTGTGACTCTTTTTTCTGTGACTCTTTTTTCTGTGACTCTTTTTTCTGTGACTCTTTTTTCTGTGACTTTTTTTTCTGTGACTTTTTTTTCTGTGACTCTTTTTTCTGTGACTCTTTTTTCTGTGACTCTTTTTTCTGTGACTCTTTTTTCTGTGACTCTTTTTTCTGTGACTCTTTTTTCTGTGACTCTTTTTTCTGTGACTCTTTTTTCTGTGACCTTTTTTCTGTGACCTTTTTTTCTGTGACCTTTTTTTCTGTGACCTTTTTTCTGTGACCTTTTTCTGTGACCTTTTTTTCTGTGCCCTTTTTTTTCTGTGACCTTTTTTCTGTGACCTTTTTTCTGTGACCTTTTTACTTTTCTGTGACCTTTTTTTCTTGACCTTTTTCGACCTTTTTTTCTGTGACCTTTTTTCTGTGACCTTTTTGACTTTTCTGTGACCTTTTTTCTGTGACCTTTTTTTCTGTGACCTTTTTTGACTTTTTCTGTGACCTTTTTTCTGTGACCTTTTTTTCTGTGACCTTTTTTCTGTGACCTTTTTTCTGTGACCTTTTTTCTGTGACCTTTTTTCTGTGACCTTTTTTTCTGTGACCTTTTTTTCTGTGACCTTTTTTTCTGTGACCTTTTTTTCTGTGACCTTTTTTTCTGTGACCTTTTTTTCTGTGACCTTTTTTTCTGTGACCTTTTTTTTCTGTGACCTTTTTTTCTGTGACCTTTTTTTCTGTGACCTTTTTTTCTGTGACCTTTTTTTCTGTGACCTTTTTTCTGTGACCTTTTTTTCTGTGACCTTTTTTGTGACCTTTTTTCTGTGACCTTTTTTCTGTGACTTTTTCTGTGACCTTTTTTCTGTGACCTTTTTTTTCTGTGACCTTTTTTTCTGTGACCTTTTTTTTTCTGTGACCTTTTTTCTGTGACCTTTTTTCTGTGACCTTTTTTTCTGTGACCTTTTTTTCTGTGACCTTTTTCTGTGATCTTTTTTGTGACCTTTTTTTATGTGACTTTTTTGTAACCTTTTTTATGTGACCTTTTTTGTGACCTTTTTTATGTGACCTTTTTTCCTGTGACCTTTTTTCCTGTGACTTTTTTTCCTGTGACCTTTTTTCCTAGTAAAATATTGACATTTTTTTTACGTTTTTTCTGTGATTTTTTTTCTGAAACTTTTTTCCTCTGACCTTATTTTCCTAGCCAAAAATTATGACCTTTCTTTTCCTGGCTCCTGCCTATTTCAATGTTCAAGCTGCTATTAACTTTTGTTCAGTTCATTTGTTCAGAACGAGAGTACTAGGGAGAGAGGCCTAATGGGTTAATGAGGTTTAAAACCTATCGACTACACGATGGTCATTAGGGCTGCTTGTCACCTGTTCACTACCAGTCAAGAATACTTTAAGCCTAAATACAGTAGACCCTCGGTTTTCGTTCACCTCCAAACTCAAAAAATTATTTAAGTGTATTTTCATAAGTGCTTTTGTAAGTGTATTTTTGGGGGTCTGAAATGACTAATCTAACTTACATTTGTTCTTATGGGGACAAATTCGTTCGGTAACAACACTCAAACAGCATTCTGGAAAGAATTTTCAACGAAAACCGAGGGTCCACTGTATATTGACTTATTGAAATTAAGCTTTAAATGTATATATACCGAAATATATGCCTATGTGTATACACATCAATGGAGATATTCTCAGTATAAAATATATAAAGTGGAGTTGAATAGCATTCAGTGGGGTTGGAATCAGATACACGAGCGATACAAGGACCCCAAACAAGCTCTTCCCGGAGATAAGGTTTCCAATCAGTGTTTTATCAAGTCATGATAGAGTTCAAGAGTCCGTAAGACACATAGGCAACAGTTAGGCATCTTTATTCCGAAACGTTGCGTCTACACAGTAGGCTTCTTCAGTCAAGTGCAGAAAGTAGGCAGGAGCAGTAGATGTGAAGACGATGTATCAGTCCATCACCCTTGAAGACGTAGATTCGAGGGTGTCAGTCCCCCAGCCTGGAGAAGATCAAGTGACAGGGCGAAACTTTTCGGAATAAAGATGCCTAATTGTTGCCTATGTGTCTTACCAACCAATCGGTATTGTATACCATTTTGATATTCAGCTCAAGAGTGCCTGTTGACACTCACTGTATCACTCAAGAGAGCCATGACTGTGTGTGTGTGTACTCACCTAGTTGTACTCACCTAATTGTGGTTGTAGGGGTCGAGACTCAGCTCCTGGCCCCGCCTCTTCGCTGTCCGCTACTGGGTCTCTCTTCTCTCCCTGCTCCATGAGCTTTATCATACCTTGTCTTAAAGCTATGTATGGTTCCTGTGTGTGTGTACTACGCTGGTTTGCGTTCCTGCCTCCGTGACTTCCGGAGACTGACCTTTGATCTCTTCACAACCGTAGAGTATCACGCTCTACTGGTGAGACTCAAATGTTGCTGTCGTTCCTCTTACGTTTTGCCCATTGAACTAGAGATTACCTCTAGTCTATAATAATGTTGGTAGAATTACCGACAATATTTTAGGTGACTAATTAGACGTTTTATTATGGCAACGTGTCGCTCTCTCGTAACGGCTTGACAAAGCTCCTGAAGAGCGAAACGTTGCCACATTAAAATGTCACATTAGTTGCCCCTGTCTCCTATTACCTAATATAGATTACGTTAAGTCCATCACTTGTACTTGTGTCTTGAGGAACAAACTGGAGAAACCACTCGGGGCGAAACGTTTCCTCTAATAAATCTTCTGAACTATACATAAGAGTCTTTTTCCACATTACCTTGTTTCTGGAGGCCACCGCCCTCGCGGCCCGACCCCAGACCAGCTTTCCTAGTCGCTGGCCTGATCTATCAGGCTGTTGGTGTGCCGTTGTAACTACTTAAGTTTTCCAATGGAACTGGAGTGTTGTGGTACCTATTTAGTTTTTCAAGAGACCTGAGGGAAATAACAGGTCACAATATTGTGAGTGTAAAGCGTCAATAAGGGCGAAACACCACCATAGAGACCACTATGTGAGCAAAACGTTGCCAATCAGGCCTACTATTCGAGCGAAGCATTGTCATAAAGACCATCGCGTGGACGATCGTAAGCAGAAAAATTCCCGCTGTGTGGACGAAACATCAATAAAAACCACTGCGTGTGCGAAACCTCGCAAACAAAAAACCACTGCGTGTGCGAAACGCATCCAATAAAAAATTCAATGCGTGAGCGAAATGTCAAAAAGACCACTGCGTGGGCGAAACGTCGCCAATAAAGCTTTCTTTTACACAATTGCCTTGTGTCCCCGGACTATAGTGTGGGTAGCACTCAGTATCACATATCCGCTGGAAAAATAAACACATTTTTTTATTTTTTTTTTATTAACACATCGGCAGTTTCCCACCAAGGTATGGTGGCCCGAAATAGAAAAACTTTCATCATTCACTCCATCACTGCCTTGCCAGAGGCGTACTTACACAGAAGTTATAAAACTGCAACATTAACACCCCTCCTTCAGAGTGCCGGCACTGTACTTCTCATATCCAGGACTCAAGTCCGGTCTGCCGGTTTCCCTGAATCCCTTCATAAATGTTAACTTGCTCTCACTCCAACAGCACGTCAAGTCCTAAAAATAATTTGTTTCCATTCGCTCCTAACACGCTCACGCATGCTTGCTGGAAGTCCAAGCCCCTCGCACACAAAACCTCCTATACCCCCTCCCTCCAACCATTCCTAGTCCGAACTCTACCCCCACCTTCCCTCCACTACAGATTTATACACTCTCGAAGTCATTATATTTCCTTCCATCCTCTCTACATGTCCGAACCCCTCAACAACCCCTCCTCAGCCCTCTGGATAATAATTTTGGTAAAAAAAAAAAAACATACCGCGACGGTCTGGAGTTTTGAGACTCTCTGACGGCGGGTTCGAACCCCACCCATGGTACGGTTTGTTTGCAATCGTGTCATTACGATTTCGTGAGTCATAGTTTTGGTAATCCCGCAACTTCTCCTAATTTCCAAACTACGAATTCTCTGCATTATATTCACACCACACATTGACCTCAGACATGACATCTCCACTGCCTCCAGCCTTCTCCTCGTTGCAACATTCATCACCCATGCTTCACACCCATATAAGAGTGTTGGTATAACTATACTCTTATACATTCAACTCTTTACTTCCAAAGGACAAAGTTCTTTGTCTCCAAAGACTCCTCAGTGCACCACTCACCTTTTTCCCCTCATCATTTCTATGATTCACCTCATCCTTCATAGACCCATCTGCAGTATAATACGATCCTTCATGGGCTATGTTTCGCCCACACAGTGATCTTTATCAAGTCAAAACAGATCTACCTGGGTAAAGAGTACATGAGTATATATCGGTATTTTACACCTTTTATCTCTATCACATATTCGTGATTATTATTTTAAGTGTAATGTGCTTTTACTCTCTTTACTTTAGAGTAAAGCGGGAATTAAGTTAATTTATTTTCAGTAAAGCGAGATGAGCTCGCGTCCTCTCCTATGCAAAGTGGGATTTCTGCTGACAGTTGTTTAAATAAATGAATTTTTACGCAGCATTTCATCAGTGGAATCCTTGGTCTGAGTAGTGGATCTACGAGCCTCATGCGTATGTAAGAGAGAGACTACGCTTCCTCTGGCTTCTCCTAGGATCACACTGGTTCTAGGACCACACTGGTTCTAGGACCACACTGGTGAAGAAAGAACTAAAAGGCACAATACCGTGGCTGGAACAATGCACAAATAACCTGCACATAGAAGAGAGGAGCTTACCACGACGTTACGCTCCGATTTACACCATTTACAAAGTCACACTGTGACTGTGTACCACACTAGTCCTAACACCACAGCCGGTCTAACACAATCTTTAAGGAGTGAAGTATTAGACTCAGGAGACGATAAGGCTCTTGAAGCAGCGAGTGGACGTAGTAGTGACCAGCGAAGATTCGGGGCCAGCAGCTGTGACACGATTCCTGCAACCATATATAGGAGAGTACACACAAAAACCACACCCACCAGATAGAGTGTCTGTCGATAAATAGCTTTGACAAATGGTACAACACACCGTGGTGGAGGAGGCAAGGCCAACCCGTATAACCCACACAGACTTAATTATAGTCAACAGTCTGTGTGAGTTATACGGGCTGTGGGTTATAGGGGCTGTGGGTTGTGGGTTATATGGGCTGTGAGTTGTGGGTTATACTGGCTGTGGGTTATACGGGCTGTGGTGTGTGGGTTATACGCCAGTCTACTGGCGTTCATTACGAGTTAAATCGAGTCCATACGCCAATATCCCGAAAGAAGGGACGGTTCTAGAGAGGACCGGGGTCTTGGATGATCAAGCTGGGGCTCATGGAAGTCCTCACGTACCAGCACGACAGGAGTCGATAAGACTCGACCTCAATCTTAAACGTATTCGACAAGATGAATAGGCTAAAGAAAGCTGAAAACCCAACTATTTTACCTCCGAAGCAACTAGTTTATTGAGCACCTCAAATCCATCCTGTGGAGGGTAGAGCAAGAGAATATAGATACGCAAAATGTCTAGGAACTAGGCCTCAAAAGGGTTTACATTTGTATTTATATCTACAGTTCACTTATGTGTTGCAAGGAAATTTAGGAAATTTGCTTAATATGTCTGGTATCTTATTTTCATTAATAAGATAACTTGACATGTCACATAGGTTATTATACTAATTATTTTGATACAGAAACAGAAAATAAAGTTGGTCTCTATATATCGACCTAGCAACTTGAGTCCTCCTAAGTTGGGATCGAAATATACAAACCAACTTTATTTCTCGTGTTTTTTTTTGTGTGGGTTATTAATATGCATCGACAAGTGTTTATTACACTTTTTTTTGTTATTTAGTCTAGATAATATTGTTGGGTGCTAGAGACCACACAGTCATGTGTTTTGACGACCTGGTATAGTTACCCCGGAATAAAAGAGAGGAAAATGGAAGAAATCTGAATACGAGGAGACTAATCACAAATAAGAACTCTTGGATAGACACAAATAAGAACTCCTGGACACAGTACAGTGTGAAAGAGAAACATGACATTCAAAGAGGCAAAAGAGAAATTCATACATAAAAAATAAAAGGGCTACAGGAAGAGACAGAGACAACCCGTGGTCTTCCAATAGAGGCAATAATGCAAATCATCCCGGGTCTGATTCTAGTTATCGAATCCCTTCATTGTTTTGGTAAATTACCTTCGTGGAAATGGCTTGAGACCCTAGAAAAGAACCAGTACATCAGTTTCTGAGGCTTAACCACTTGCATGACGATATGAACACATGCAGACTAAGTTGGACCCCGACATTAAATCAACATGAGATCGCCTCATCTGCCTCTGCAGAATATAATATCTTTATTTACTACAAGTACATGTACAAGATATACAGGCCTACCTGACATCAATGTTTCTACCCTCGCTTGGAATCGAACCCAGACACTCGCGGTGTCAAGCGAGAGCTTCAGCCACCAAGCCACGAGGACAAGACAGATATTAAATGAATGCTTTGGCCTTGGCAGAATTTTTGGATTGGTCTTTCAAGTCTACTTTCCAGACCGACAATGAAGAAGCCAGAGAAGCGTGGAAATATATGATAATTAAGTGGAAAAATAAGAGAGCTGTTGGGCTTTTCCCTGCAGAGATGTATGATGGGAAAACAATAATCAGGAGAGAACAAAAGAGGTCGTCAAGGACACAAACTAATTTTAACAAGATCTTTGTTAAATAATCATACCTTGAATGCATAATAAAAAACTGGTCCACCTCTGCAATACTCTGTTGGTTGGTCCACCTCTGCAATACTCGGGTGGATGGTCCACCTCTGCAATACTCGGGTGGATGGTCCACCTCTGCAATACTCGGTGGATGGTCCACCTCTGCAATACTCGGGTGGATGGTCCACCTCTGCAATACTCGGGTGGATGGTCCACCTCTGCAATACTCGGTGGATGGTCCACCTCTGCAATACTCGGGTGGATGGTCCACCTCTGCAATACTCGGGTGGATGGTCCACCTCTGCAATACTCGGGTGGATGGTCCACCTCTGCAATACTCGGGTGGATGGTCCACCTCTGCAATACTCGGGTGGATGGTCCACCTCTGCAATACTCGGGTGGATGGTCCACCTCTGCAATACTCGGTGGATGGTCCACCTCTGCAATACTCGGGTGGATGGTCCACCTCTGCAATACTCGGGTGGATGGTCCACCTCTGCAATACTCGGGTGGATGGTCCACCTCTGCAATACTCGGGTGGATGGTCCACCTCTGCAATACTCAGGTGGATGGTCCACCTCTGCAATACTCGGGTGGATGGTCCACCTCTGCAATACTCGGTGGATGGTTCCACCTCTGCATGCACTCTGACGGTGGATGGTCCACCTCTGCAATACTCGGGTGGATGGTCCACCTCTGCAATACTCGGGTGGATGGTCCACCTCTGCAATACTCGGTGGATGGTCCACCTCTGCAATACTCGGGTGGATGGTCCACCTCTGCAATACTCGGTGGATGGTCCACCTCTGCAATACTCGGTGGATGGTCCACCTCTGCAATACTCGGGTGGATGGTCCACCTCTGCAATACTCGGGTGGATGGTCCACCTCTGCAATACTCGGGTGGATGGTCCACCTCTGCAATACTCGGGTGGATGGTCCACCTCTGCAATACTCGGTGGATGGTCCACCTCTGCAATACTCGGGTGGATGGTCCACCTCTGCAATACTCGGGTGGATGGTCCACCTCTGCAATACTCGGTGGATGGTCCACCTCTGCAATACTCGGTGGATGGTCCACCTCTGCAATACTCTGGTGGATGGTCCACCTCTGCAATACTCTGGTGGATGGTCCACCTCTGCAATACTCTGGTGGATGGTCCACCTCTGCAATACTCGGGTGGATGGTCCACCTCTGCAATACTCGGGTGGATGGTCCACCTCTGCAATACTCGGGTGGATGGTCCACCTCTGCAATACTCGGGTGGATGGTCCACCTCTGCAATACTCGGGTGGATGGTCCACCTCTGCAATACTGGTCTCAGTACCACGACGAGACCTCTGCCTCCTCGAGCAGAAGCACACCTGGCAGAGGTCTTACGTGGTGTACAGGTGGTATATAGCTGCCTCATAAGAATACTATAACTTACCAGTCGACTGACTATATATATATATTCTCGATCGCTGAACACCTCCGTGGGTAGACAAGTTTCTTAGCTATGAAATACACCCAGAATAACTATGTACACTAAACCAATACACTGTCTACAGTGTACAGTTGGTGGCTCTGGCCAACACTCCAAAGGTTACAGTATGTGGAATGTCGGATAATTTCTTTATTTTGGAATTCTCATTATAAAACGGTATTAAAGGGGTTTTAATGTTGCAGTTTTATTTCTGTTGTGTAAGTGCGCCTCTGGCAAGACAGTGATGGAGTGAATGATGGTGAAAGTTTTTTCTTTTTCGGGCCACAATACCTTGGTGGGAAACGGTCAATGTGTTAATAAAAAACATATTATATATATATATATATATATATATATATATATATACAGTGTTGGTTTACGATGGTCCCCAAACTCACCCTTTATGTAAGTTTATTTTAAATGCTTTGTAAGTGTAATTTTGGGTCTAAAAGGACTGTCTATTTTACAACATTTCTTAAGGAGATAAATTCGTTTGGTAATGGCACTTGAACAGCATTCTGGAATGAAAAAATATCGTAAACCGGGTACCACTGTATATATATATATATATATATATATATATATATTATATATATATATATATATATATATATATATATATATATATAATATATAAAATATACATATGTGTGTTAGTTACCATTTTGTACTAGGCCCATGTCGATTAGACACTAGGCCTGTTGTATGCGTGTACTCACCTAGTTGTGGTTGCAGGGGTCGAGTCACAGCTCCTGTGTGTGTGTGTGTGTGTGTGTGTACTCACCTAATTGTACTCACCTATTTGTGGTTGCAGGGGTCGAGACTCAGTTCCTGGCCCTGCCTCTTCACTGTCCGCTACTGGGTCTCTGCTCTCCCTCCTCCATGAGCTTTATCATACCTTGTCTTAAAACTATGTATGGTTCCTGCCTCCACTATATCTTTCTCTAGACTATTCCACTTCCTGACTACTCTGTGGCTGAAGAAATGCTTCCTAACATCCCTTTGACTCATCTGAGTCTTCAGCTTCCAGTTGTGTCCCCTTGTTTCTGTGTTCCCTCTCTGGAACATCCTGTCACTGTCTACCTTGTCAATTCCCCGCAGTATTTTGTATGTCGTTATCATGTCTCCTCTGACCCTTCTTTCCTCGTGTTGTTAGTCCTATTTCCCTCAACCTTTCTTCATAGGACAGACCCCTGAGTTGTGGAACTAACCTTGTCGCAAACCTTTGCACTTTCTCTAGTTTCTTTACGTGCTTGACCAGGTGTGGGTTCCAGACTGGTGCTGCATACTCTAGTATGGGCCTGACGTACACGGTGTACAGTGTCTTGAACGATTCCTTGTTAAGGTAACGGAACGCTAATCTTAGGTTTGGCAGTCGCCCATATGCTGCCGCGGTTATCTGGTTGATGTGTGTGTGTATGTATGTGTGTGTGTTAGTTACCATTTTGTCCTAGGCACATGTCGATTAGACACTAGGCCTGTGTGTGTAGGTTAGTTACCAGTGTGTGTGTGTGTGTACTCACCTATTTGTGGTTGCAGTGGTCGAGACTCAGCTCCTGGCCCCATGTGTGTGTGTTTCTATGCCCCTGTTTCTATTCTCTCTGTCTGTCTGTCAATGCACTTACCTCTGCCTTTCTGACTCTCAGATTCATTAATTAATCTGGTAACAATGACAAAATCTACCATTCTGCTGAAAGTCATATTTATTCAGTGTATACAATGCACACGTCGCTCATGTGTATGAAATATTTTTTTTCAGAACCTTGTATGAGGTATACACATGGTATACCTTGTATAATGAGGTATACACATGGTATACCTTGTATAATGTAGTATACACGTGGTATACCTTGTATAATGCAGTATGCATGTGTATATTACCTTGTATAAGGCAATATACACTTGATATACCTTGCATAACGCTGTATAGATGTAGTATACCTCCTTGTATATTACAGTACATACGTTATATACCTTGTATAACACAGCATATAGGTAGTATGCCCTGTATAAACATGTATACTTTGTATAACTCAGTATATATGTATAATACCTTTTGTAATGCAGTATACATTTCATGGTTTACTGCTGTAAACCATTCACAACGCAGTATACCTTGTATATCGCGATATACCTCATACAAGGTGGCGCACCTTGATATAGGATCGCATACACATTCCTGTACACCGCAATGCTGGAGAGAAATGCGCTATGCGCATTGAATATTTTATGTGAAAGTGAGTTGGCTTTCAGAACGAATGTTATCGTCATCGTATTTTGTAAACATTGTATGCTGTCTGTGTCTTCAGGAGTTGACAAGGTCCTCAAGTCAGTTCCTGATCAGCCGGGCTGTGGTTCGTATGCTGGACTGCGTGTTGCCAGCTGTAGCAGCCTGGTTGATCATGCCTCGATTCACCAGGAGGCCTGGCCACGGGGGCGTTGACCTCCCTCCTTCAGGTTATATCATGTTCCGGACAGGAATTCTGATGATGGCAAGTCATATCACCGAAATGTTGACTGGGCTTTAATAGCTTAAATGATTTGTCTGTCCCACCTACTGCAACCCCATGCCTTAAAACAGGCTCCAAGTAAGCCCCAGACACTTGTCACTCTTAACTAGTGCAGCTCATGTGCAGATCTTTCAAGCCCCAGAATAGATACGTTCCACTACCCTATAACTAGTGCTAAATGCCAGTTCTTCAAGTTACCCCCCTGACATAACGTCACGCCGAGGGGATCGAATCGCCGTGAATGTTACTGTCCGGTTAATGGCATCTGACCTGTGGATTAAATTCACCTGAAGTTCTTCCGTGGTAAAAATTTACTGGATTTTGTTCATGTGTAACGCGGTATTAACTGTGGATATTACCTGTGATATGATTTATCTTTACCTGTGGATTATAATGTTATCTGTACCTGTGGATTATAATGTTATCTGTACCTGTGGATTATAATGTTATCTGTACCTGTGGATTATAATGTTATCTGTACCTGTGGATTATAATGTTATCTTTACCTGTGGATTATAATGTTTCCTATATTATGTCTGTGGGATTATAATGTTATCTGTACCTGTGATTAATGTTATCTGTACCTGTGGATTATAATGTTATCTGTCCTGTGATTATAATGTTATCTGTACCTGTATTATAATCTCCGGATTATAATGTTATCTTACCTGTGATTATAATGTTATCTTACCTGTGTTATAATCTATATGTGTGGGCTGATGTTATCTAATATTATATTTTCAAATAGATTCTAATATCTATATCTCTTGTTAATGAGATATAGATATCACACCACAAACACACACACACACACACACTGTGTGTGTGTGTGTGTGTGTACTCACCTAGTTGTGGTTGCATGGGTCGAGTGACAGCTCCTGGCCCCGCCTCTTCACTAGCCGTTTCTAGGTCACTCTTCCTGCTCCCTGAGCTTTATCATACCTCTTCTTAAAGCTATGTATGAATTCTGCCCCCACCACATCACTTCCCAGACTATTCCTCTTCCAGACCACTCTGTGACTAAAGAAATACTTCCTAACATCCCTGTGATTCATCTGATTCTTCAACTTCCAACTGTGTCCCCTTGTTGCTGTGTCCCATCTCTGGAACATTCTGTGTCTGTCAACCTTGTCGATTCCTCTCAGTATTTTGTATGTCGTTATCATATCCCCCCTATCTATTCTGTCCTCCAATGTCGTCAGATCGATTTCTCTTAACCTCTCCTCATAGAACATACCCCTTACCTCCAGGACAAGTCTAGTTGCAAACCTTTGCACTTTCTCTAGTTTCGTTACGTGCTTGGCTAGGTGTGGGTTCCAAACTCGTGCTGCTTATTCCAATATGGACCTAACGTACACAGTGTACAGGGTCCTGAACGATTCCTTGTGTGTGTGTGTGTGTGTGTGTGTGTGTGTGTGTGTGTGTACGTACGTACTCAGCTATGGTTGCAGGGGGAGGTCGATGCAATTCTCCTAGCCCGACCGCTTCACCATCGACCGGCCTACCTGCACTTGAAGCTGCGTACTGAACTTATATCACTACCCCCCTATGGGCGCTAGTGTTATACCTGGATGGACTAGGAAGAAAACGTGAAAATTGCACATGAAATTTGTATTATGCCTTCACAAATAAGGCAGTGTATAGACAGTGGTGTATGAGACTGACAGTGTATGGCAGACTGACAGTGTATGGAAGATAGTGCATGGCAGACTGACAATGGCGTATGGCAGAATGATAGTTGGTGTATGGCAGACTGACAGTGGCGTATGGCAGACTGACAGTGGTGTATGGCAGACTGACAGTGGTGTATGGCAGACTGACAGTGGTGTATGGCAGACTGACAGTGGCGTATGGCAGACTGACAGTGGTGTATGGCAGACTGACAGTGGTGTATGATGTATTATGTCTTCATAAATAAGGTAGAGTATAGACAGTGCTGACAGTGTATGGCAGACAGACAGCGGTGTATGGCTGATTGACAGGGTGTACAGAACACTGACAGTGCTTCAATACACCAACACTGAGGTTCAATACACCAACACTGAGGTTCAATACACAAACACTGAGGTTCAATACACAAACACTGAGGTTCAATACACAAACACTGAGGTTCAATACACAAACACTGAGGTTCAATACACAAACACTGAGGTTCAATACACAAACACTGAGGTTCAATACACAAACACTGAGGTTCAATACACAAACACTGAGGTTCAATACACAAACACTGAGGTTCAATACACAAACACTGAGGTTCAATACACAAACACTGAGGTTCAATACACAAACACTGAGGTTCAATACACAAACACTGAGGTTCAATACACAAACACTGAGGTTCAATACACAAACACTGAGGTTCAATACACAAACACTGAAGTTCAATACACAAACACTGAGGTTCAATACACAAACACTGAAGTTCAATACACAAACACTGAGGTTCAATACACAAACACTGAAGTTCAATACAAAAACACTGAAGTTCTACTATTACTAATAATAATAATTATACAAATAATAATAATAATAATCATAATAATAATAATATACAAGAGGAAAATGAAAGACAATCCAATGGTAGTAGAGGTCCAATTCCTCGGATCAAGAGCCCCTCTATGAGGGGGGAACAAAATTGAATTATGAGCCTACGGCTCTCAGGCTCTCAGATATTTGCATACAGCCCCGAATTTATCTGACAGATACATTTTCATGATTCGTGGCCCATAAAGTTGATGTATGTCAACAATATTTTGTAATCACATTATGGAAGCGATATATTTTGATTCTGTAGTTTTTTTAAACATTCTTGAAGGTAAATAGGTGCAGTCTGAGGGTTAAATAGGTATTAGGTGAAAGTAGGTGCTGGATGAAAGATCACTAGGTACTCGTTGAAAATAGGTTTTTGGTGAGAGTAAGTTGGTGCTGGGTGAGGGGTAGGCAGGTGCTTGATTAGGGTAAGCAGGTGGTGGGTGAAGGTATGCTGGTATTGGGTGAAGGATAAATAGGTACTTAGTGAGGGTAAACAGGTACCGGGTGAAGGTAAGCAGGTACTTGGTGAGGGTAAGCAGATGCTGGGTGAAAGTAAACATTTGCTTAGTGAGGGGTAAGCAGGTGCTGGGTGAGGGGTAATCAGGTGCTGGGTGAGGGGTAAGCAGGTGCTTGGTGAGGGTAAGCAGGTGCTTGGTGAGGGTAAGCAGGTGCTTGGTGAGGGGTAAGCAGGTGCTGGGTGAGAGGTAAACATTTACTGGGTGAGGGTAAGCAGGTGCTGGATGAGGGGTAAACATTTGCTGGGTGAGGGTAAGCAGGTGTTGGATGAGGGGTAAGCAGGTGCTGGATGAAAGGTAAGCAAGTGCTGGGTGAGGTGTAAACATTTGCTGGGTGAGGGGTAAGCAGGTGCTGGGTGAGGGGTAAGCAGGTGCTGGGTGAGGGTAAGCAGGTGTTGGATGAGGAGTAAACATCTGCTGGGCGAGGGAAAGCAGGTGCTGGGTGAGGGGGTAAACAGGTGCAAGGTGAGGGGTAAGCAGGTCCTGGGTGTGGGGTAAGCTTGTGCTGGGTGAAGCGTAAGCAGGTGCTGGGTGAGGGGTAAGCAGGTGCTGGATGAGGGGTAAAATTTGTTGGGTGAAGGGTAAGCAGGTGCTGGGTGATAGGGTAAACAGGTGCAGGGTGAGGGGTAAGCAGGTCCTTCATGAGGGCAAGCAGGTGCTGGGTGAAGGGTAAGCAGGTGCTAGGCGTGGGGTAAGCTTGTGTTGGGTGAGGCGTAAGCAGGTGCTGGGTGAGGCGTAAGCAGGTGCTGGGTGAGGGGTAAACATCTGCTGGGCGAGTTGTAAGCAGGTGCTGGGTGAGGGAGTAAGCAGGTTCTTGATGAGGGTAAGCAGGTGCTTGGTGAAGGGTAAACAGGTGCTGGGTGTGGGGTAAGCTTGTGCTGGGTGAAGTGTAAGCAGGTGCTGGGTGAGGGGTAAGCAGGTGCTCCATTAGTGGTAAACAGAGTTAAATCGGATGCTGCCATAGTGAAGAGCTCTGTCCCACAAGGCACAGTACTCGCACCTATCCTGTTCCTCATTCTCATATCAGACATAGACAGATATGTAAACCATAGCACTGTATCATACTTTGCAGATGATACTAGGATCTGCATGAGTGTCATCCATTGAGGACACGGCAAATCTCCAAGAAGATATAAACCAAGTTTTACAATGGGCAACAGAGAACAATATGATGTTCAATGAAGACAAATTCCAACTACTCCGTTATGGAAAACTGGAGGAAATAATAGCAAGGACTGAGTATATTACAAACTCTAATCACACAATAGAGCGGAAAAGTAATGTGAAGGACCTGGGTGTGGTAATGTCCGAAGACCTCACCTTCAAGGACCACAACAATGCCACTATCACATCTGCGAGGAAACTGATAGGATGGATAATGAGAACATTCAAGACAAGAGATGCTAAGCCAATGATGATCCTTTTTAAATCACTTGTTCTCTCTAGGCTGGAATACTGCTGTACATTAACATCCCCATTCAAGGCAGGTGAAATTGCAGATCTATAGAATGTACAGAGAACCTTTACTGCACGTATAAGTTCCATCAAACACCTTAACTACTGGGAACGCTTGGAAGCACTAGACTTATATTCACTGGAGCGCAGGCGAGAGAGATATATCATAATCTACACCTGGAAGATTCTGGAGGGACTGGTCCCTAATATGCACACAGAAATCACTCCATACGAAAGCAAAAGACTTGGCAGACGGTGCAACGTACCCCCAGTGAAAAGTAGGGGCGCCACTGGTACACTAAGAGAAAACACAATAAGTGTCCGGGGCCCAAGACTGTTCAACAGCCTCCCACCAGCCATAAGGGCCATTACCAGTAGACCTCTGGTTGCCTTCAAGAGGGAGCTGGACAGATACCTAAAATCAGTGCCAGATCAGCCGGGCTGTGGTTCGTACGTTGGACTACGTGCAGCCAGCAGTAACAGCCTCGTTGATCAGGCCCTGATCCACCGGGAGGCCTGGTCATAGACCGGGCCGCGGGGGCGTCGATCCCCGGAATGCCCTCCAGGTAGACTCCAGGTAGGTGCTGGGTGAGGGGTAAAATTTGCTGGGAGAGGAGTAAACAGGTGCTGGATGAGGGGTAAACAGGTGCTGGATGAGGGGTAAACATCTGCTGGACGAGGGGTAAGCAGGTGCTGGGTAAGGGGTAAGCTAGTGCTGGGTGAGGGGTAAACATCTGCTGGGTGAGGGGTAAACATCTGCTGGACGAGAGGGGGTAAGCAGGTGCTGGGCGAGGGGTAAGTAACTGCTACATAACAACCAGTAGTTACAACCTACTGACGACAACTTAACTAAATCTGGCACTTCAGATTTAGGTATCAATAATTCAATGTCAGAATCCGCACTATCTCCATTATCTAAAAAAAACCAAATTTTAATATATATATTTACGTTTTTTTTTTTTTTTTATATTTACATTTTCAAATAAATGCAGCATTTTCAAAATTAATAATAAGCAAAAAGCATATAATGATCATATAACCATTTTTTTTTTTTATCTATAAGGGTCTACCTAAAACAGTGGAAATATATCTTTACTCTCCTCCGTTTTCTTTATCAGTTTTTATACTTGAATATTGTCTGTGTTTACATAAAAAACAGCTGAAAATTTAATGGAACGTCATGTATATATACCATATAAATATATATACATACATACCGATATGTCTCTGTCTCCTAATGTATATGCACAGTTTACTATATTCTTTTTTTTATGGATTAAAATATTCTTGACTAGTAATGAAGAGGCTACTTGCTGCCTTAATAGCCCTCGTGTAGCTTATAGAATTTAACCCCCAATTAACCAACCTAACCAGCAGAATAATAAAATTCCTTTCGTTTATGATCCTATTCAGGAAATATAGATTGGTCTATTGTTTTCCACGCTACAGTAGCGAGACTAACACACCCATCCCCTCCCTTCCTCCTGAGAAACATTAAACACTCTTCTTCTGGCAACATCTGACAATCCAGGTTGTCTTGAACATCTTGTGCAAAAGATCGTATCTTAAATGACTTACCCTTGTGGAACCCTCCTCGTCACTACGCCCACTCTGACACCTCATCACGTACCGTCACTCGTTGTTTCCTTCCTGGCATTCCCTGATCCATTTCAGTTCATTCCTCTAGTTCCTGCCTTCTCCTTTTATAACGCAATCATTGTGCGAAACGTCATCTGAATAGACTTACTCTCCTCTAAGTTTCACTATCCTACACACATTAGGTTTCACTGCTCTGGTATTTCCACCGTACCGTGAGAAGAGCGCCGGCTGCTACTTTCCACGCCCCCCTTGTTATTTTTTTGGACAAATATTTAACCAATTCGTAAACAAAAGTTTGCAAATACAATAACTCATCCCCGGAGGTACGAAACTTCCTCCCCTTCCACGCTCACGATGAGTTATGTTTCTCACTGCTATTGTTAACAATCTTTTCTGTAAAGGACGATCTAACTTCTTCAGTTCGTAAGGTTTAAAGATACCTCTTAGACAGAGAGAGAGAGAAGAGAGGTGTAAAGGGAAAATAGGGGAAAGGAGAAGAAGCAAACAGATAACAGCAAACTAAAAAAAAAAAACAAGCAGGGACTCTCAATGGAACATTTTCCCAATGTACATTGAAATTCCTTCTCTGTCCAAATGGACAGCGTCAGAGCATTACCCAGAGAGGTCCAGGGTACAGTTCTCCGGTAGGGGGAAGCAGCTGTGAAGGAGACTTGCCCATGAGACACATTGGCAAGTTCACCAAACTGTAAACATTTATCCGAGTCTGGGTTTTAATTTAATTGGATTCCTCATGGAAGTCAACTAACCAGAATACGACCCACAGCGCTGTCAAGCAACACCCAGGTACCTATTTACTGCTGCTGAGGAAACTGAAGCAATCTGACACATAGTGCCAAGTACTGATCTCTTAGTGTACACGGACCCACACCAAGCAAAGATAAACAATAAAAGTACAGAATATGTATTGTAATTAGCTTTCGCCAACGATAGTATTTACTTTTCGCCAACGATAGTATTTACTTTTCGCCAACGATAGTATTTACTTTTCGCCAACGATAGTATTTAGTTTTCGCCAACGATAGTATTTAGTTTCCGCCAACGATAGTAATTAGCCAAATGCGATGTGGTGGACGGAGAGAGTACTGAGCAAGGCAGACTCTGATGAATTACAAACTCTGTTGACCTCGGGGTTCACGTAACCGTAATAACACAATTGCAATCGCATTATTACGGTTTCGTAAGTCATTTTGGCAGCTTTGAAGGGACTAGAGCTAGAGTACGCCACACCCACGCTGGTGTAGGATTCGTTTGTAATACTCTGCATTTGTGGTCATAGTGGAATCCCATGCTAGCCTCCCTATGGTGTACAGAAATATACCTAGTTGTATGAATCCTATTAGAGCCAGTTGGTTCAGTGGTTAACGCACTGGCCTATAAATTTTAGGACTCACCTGCCCAGGGTTCAAGTCCCACCCGTTCTTTGATTTGATTTGCCTCAGGCAAACTGAAAAATGGTACGGTGACACCGACAAGATAGTGGAAAAAGACAGTTCAGGACATTTGGAGACATCTGTAACATGATTTTGACAGGTCCTTCTCATCACTATTGTACTACTACCACTATTACTACCACTACTAATACTAATACCCCTCATGCGGGTTACCGCCTGACTCCTGCCACAATAAATACTCGTTTCTTAGTTATCTCTGAATTAGAACTGAGGAGGCCACTCGTGGCGAAACATTTCCTCTAATAAATATCCTGAACTGCACATAAATGTCTTTCTAAGTAAACAATGATTGTGTCTAATTCAATCCCTTGAAGGGAACTCATTGATGCTGAAGGGGCAATTGATGTAAGGAATTTAAGACTACGCTTCCTTTCCTGGGATCAACGTTGACTACCTCCCGAGCTTAGCGTTTCACCATAAATATAAATAATCTTTTTAAAGTATACTGTAACTAGTTTCGGCAGTGTTGGGAGGCAACCATGATGATGTTGGGATGATGTCAATTTCAAGTCCATTCCAACCTCGTCCATCAGTAACTCGTAGTAAGTAGTGAGAAGTTCAAGTACCCAATCAAAATAAATTACACATGTGTGTTACTCATCAATTTACACTAATTTTCAACAATACAGGATCCAAAGCGACACTGCGCTAAGCCCTAATCCAAATCCCATTCCATTTGGTTTTACCAAGAGAGTGAGTGAGGCTGAGTCCATCCAGCTTAACCTCACACTTAGTGGAGATGCTGATGGAGACACAAATGCGATTGTTTTAATGAAAATTAACAAGACTCTCTGTCTAGGTGATTAGATGTCAAAGAAGACTTGGAAGTAGTGTGGTTTAGGGCGTTCTCTTGTTGATATAATGCAGTGGTCGATTTATAGTTCCTGGAGCCATCTCTTAATTCTCATCGACTAGTTTTACTGATTCCTGATCTCCCATGGCCCTATCTTTCCTACTCCTGTAAGTAAGACACATAGGCAACAGTTAGGTATCTTGATTCCGAAACGTTTCGCCTACGTAGGCTTCTTCAGTCGAGTACAGAAAGTAGGTAGGAGCAGTAGAAATGTGAAGACGATGTCATCAGTCCAACACCCTTGTAGATCTTGACATTGTTTCAGACTATGGAACAGAACTCTTCTCCAGGCTGAGGGACTGACCACCTCAATTCTACATCTGCAAGGCTGATGGACTGATACATCGTCTTCACATCTCTACTGCTCAGTTTAGTCTCTTTTTAAACCTCTGCACTTTCTCCAGTTTCTTGTCATACTTAATCAGGTGTGGGTTCTACGCTGGTTCTGCATACTCTAAGAGGGGCCTGAAGAATATCGTTAATAAGGTATGAATAATGCTTTACTGTGAGCATTTGATGCTGAGGTTAGTGGTCGATTTGAACATGACGATATGCTCTATACCTGGAGTATACCTGGAGAGGGTTTCGGGGGTCAACGCCCGCGGCCCGTCTTGACCGGCCTCATGGGATCGGTCTGATCAACCAGGCTGTTACTGTTGGCCACGCAACCAAACGTACGAACCATAGCCCGGCTGGTCAGGTACTGGTGCCTGTCCAGCGTTTTGAAGACCATGCTAACCCTTAGCTTTTCTTGCATTGAGTCAGGTTTTCAGTCGATTCCTTCCCAATTTTTATCACTTTGCATTTACCGAACTGCAGTAACGAAATTCACATCATTTGCGAGCATAAGCACATCGAAGTCTCTTTCCGCCAGTCGTTAGCACATACAGGTCCCGGTACCAGTACTGGTGCTTGTGGAGACCCACTTGTTACACTACTTATTCATAAGAACATAGGAAAGAAAGAGCACTACTGCTGCAGGCCTGCTGGCCCAAGCTACGCAGGTCCAACTCACACTCATGTACTTGTCTAACCCGTGTTTACAGCTACACAAGGGTTTTTAGCTTCAAGGACGCTACGTGGGAGTGTCTTCCACTCATCAACAACTCTTCTCTGGCAGTCACTCTGCCTCCTCCCAGGTGCTGCACGTCTCTCATTCACCTCAATGAGAATTTTCTAAACCTTTTATACAATAACAGACTGACGAAGTCTGCCGTGTAGACGAAAATCTCTCATTGAAAACTCCCAAGGGTCGTGCATGTGAATAATTCATCAAAATAAAGCTCCTAAGAATCGTGCATGTGAATTATTCATCAAAATTAAACTCCCAAGAGTCGTGCATGTGAAATATTCATCAAAATAAAACTCCCAAGAGTCGTACATGTGAAATATTCATCAAAATAAAACTCCCAAGAGTCGTACATGTGAAATATTCATCAAAATAAAACTACCAAGAGTCGTACATGTGAAATATTCATCAAAATAAAACTACCAAGGGTCGTGCATGTGAATTATTCATCAAAATAAAACACCCAAGGGTCGCACATGCCAATTATTCATCAAAATAAAACAGAAGAGTAAAAAGTCAATCGCGTAAAACTTTGACCTTAATGAGCCAGTCATTGTAAATTATGATTAATATTTTTGTGATAAAACGGAGGATTTCTGGAAAAGGTGAGCCGATTTTCATTCATTAAGGTATTTTATCTTTGATCTGACATTTTAGTGCATTGAAAAAATTATATCCGGTATTAAAAGAGGTTAAATCCCATTTGAAAATGAGTTAGAATCACAAATATATCAAAATTCAGTGGTATAAAACTGTTTATTAATGCTTGATGACTTTCAAATTTATATTATTAGTTAATTATTATAATCATAAGCGATAAACCCATAAGGGTCTTACAAGTAGTTAAGCGTAGCGTAGTGTAATAATGCTGATAGAATTACCCACATGTATTCTAAAAGGACGTAAGTGCAACTAATTTGACATTTTATTGTGGCAACGTTTCGCTCTCCAGGAGCTTTGTCAAGCGAAACGTTGCCACACTAAAACGTAGCAAAGAAAGACTCTTTTTATTTAAAGTTAAATATCATATTTAACATTATGGTTTAGTAGTGAAAAATTAACATCAAGTTCATTACTTTTGGCAACTTCAACATTTGAGAGCAAATGTTTAATAGTAAATCTTGACTAAAAAGTAAGAGTTGTACTACTTAAAACTTTTAAGTTATTACTTAGAAGAAAAAAGTATTTCAACGTATGTATTTGCTGGCCAAGACTGTGGCCAGACGTGCACCAAACTTCACTGGTTTTACAAATATCGTATATTCCGGCATATAAGGCGCACGAGCATAGAAGACAATGTTTGCATGCAGTTGTAACGTAACGTTAGTAAACAACTGCTAAAGTGTAACCCAAAACCTATCCTTGACCCTGACCTTGAGCATATAAGGCGCAGGCTAATTTTCCAAAAAATTGTGAGGGGAAAAAGTGCGTCTTATATGCCGGAAAATGCGTTACGTGAGGCAGATTTGCATAAAATTTCAAGCGCCTGATTTCCTTGTCATTGGCTTTAAAATCAATGAGTTACATCGGGAAAATTTCACCGAGTCATCTAGTGAATCTTCAAATGGATTATAATCTCCTGCCTATGCATTAGGAAATCGCTAAATCTCCTCACGAACTTTCCCTGATATACTTCAGTATTTCACTGTATCTATCAAAGTGGGATTTGCGAATTCCTTTGTTCGTTGGAATGGTGCTTTATATCAGGAAACAATTTGAAAAATACCTTTACTGATCTGCTTCGTCAATATCTTTATTGTCCCCCCAAAGTAACTCACCTCAGAACACATGTCAGATGTCAGTTTTCCTTAATTTATTCAAGTGGTATATCAGAGGTATACGATACCGACATGATGATGAAATTAGACACATATCCAGATGTTGCACATGTGTATAATTCATCATCTTGTAGATATTGAATTCCACTGACATAACCACGGAACGGGTGGGGTTTTAACCGGCGTATGAATCGTATAACTATACGACAATGGGTAAGCCACTGGGTCAGCTGATATGCTTGTCAGACACAGCAACATCGCGGTATCTTGGTACACAAGACGTCCCCACAACCTACTTGCTGACTCCTGACTCCAACTCTTGGGCATGACCTACTTCCACCGGGGAATCCTACGTACTAGTGACAATATCTTCGTCTGCAGCACCTCCTGACGCCAGTATATAAGCACCAATCTTCCTGCCTGTGACGCCAGTATATAAGCACCAATCTTCCTGCCTGTGACGCCAGTATATAAGCACCAATCTTCCTGCCTGTGACGCCAATATATAAGCACCAATCTTCCTGCCTGTGACGCCAGTATATAAGCACCAATCTTCCTGCCTGTGACGCCAGTATATAAGCACCATCTTCCTGCCTGTGACGCCAGTATATAAGCACCAATCTTCCTGCCTGTGACGCCAATATATAAGCACCAATCTTCCTGCCTGTGACGCCAGTATATAAGCACCAATCTTCCTGCCTGTGACGCCAGTATATAAGACCAATCTTCCTACCTGTGACGCCAGTATATAAGCACAATCTTCCTACCTGTGACGCCAGTATATAAGCACCAATCTTCCGCCTGTGACGCCAGTATATAAGCACCAATCTTCCTGCCTGTGACGCCAGTATATAAGCACCAATCTTCCTGCCTGTGACGCCAGTATATAAGCACCAATCTTCCTGCCTGTGACCCCAGTATATAAGCACCAATCTTCCTGCCTGTGACGCCAGTATATAAGCACCAATCTTCCTGCCTGTGACGCCAGTATATAAGCACCAATCTTCCTAACTGTGACGCCAGTATATAAACACCAATCTTCCTGCCTGTGACGCCAGTATATAAACACCAATCTTCCTGCCTGTGACGCCAGTATATAAGCACCAATCTTCCTGCCTGTGACGCCAGTATATAAGCACCAATCTTCCTGCCTGTGACGCCAGTATATAAGCACCAATCTTCCTGCCTGTGCTTCATATTCTTGAAGACCCTGGTGCTCATCACCTACTCCAAGGCTGAGGGTCTGATTACCTCATCTTCCACTGTTGTATATATTTCCATTAAGTCCAAGTACTGTATTGATAAAGCCACCGGATGGCAAAAGTCTATAAAGATACCCAGATATTGCACCTGTCTCTTATTCATCAGTTATTCCAGTTTTTTGTATCTCTCAAGGAAGGTCGCAAATCCATTCGGGGATTGAAAGTGTTTCTTAACCTATTCCTTTCCCTGCTGTGCGTCAATTACATGACGCATAGCAGAAAAAAAATATAATTTGAAGATATTATGGTACAACAAATCACCATAGACTGTATATGTCTCAGACAAACAAATTTTGAAACGGGAGATGTTTCAGACCAATGATGCCTGTTAAAAACTCCGCTCTTGACAAAATAATGCTCATTATATTTCTGAAGCGAAGAGTCATAAACCTGAAACCTGAAACCTGGTGGTGAACACTGCAACCAGATTTCATATAGTTGGCATTCAAATGAAATATTAATTTTGGCAACTACGCCAGTTTTACTTCCAAACATGTTACCTGCACCATAGGTTGTATTCCCTGCACCATAGGTTGTATTACCTGCACCATAGGTTGTATTACCTGCACATAGGTTGTATTACCTGCTCCATAGGTTGTATTACCTGCATCATAGGTTCTATTACCTGCATCATAGGTTGTATTACCTGCTCCATAGGTTGTATTACCTGCATCATAGGTTCTATTACCTGCATCATAGGTTGTATTACCTGCTCCATAAGTTGCATTTCCTGCGCCATAGGTTGTATTTCCTGCGCCATAGGTTGTATTTCCTGCGTCATTGGTTGTATTTCCTGCACCATAGGTTGTATTATCTGCACCATAGGTTGTATTACCTGCATCATAGGTTGTATTACCTGCACCATAAGTTGTATTCCCTGCTCCATAAGTTGTATTTCCTGCGCCATAGGTTGTATTTCCTGCGTCATAGGTTGTATTTCCTGCGTCATATGTTGTATTTCCTGCGCCATAGGTTGTATTTCCTGCGCCATAGGTTGTATTCCCTGCACCATAGGATGTCACCCTTCTCAGGTTCCCAACTGAGGCTCAGTTCCCTTACAGATTCACTCACCGTCATAATGTATTTTCTACAGCAGACATATCATGCTCTGCAGTGCATGAAACTCCCCAATTTCAAAATCAGAGTCTATACTCCTTATAAAACGTAGGAGCTAAGCAGTGACTACAATGTCCCAGCTTTTATCTAGTGCCAAAGATAAGTACTGAAATGTATTGACTTGTCAATGAACGTGTTTATATAGCAGTTCTCCCATGTCAACAAAGCACCTGGTGGCTCTGACTTGTCAATGAACGTGTTTATATAGCAGTTCTCCCATATCAACAAAGCACCTGGTGGCTCTGACTTGTCAATGAACGTGTTTAATAGCGCTCATATCAACAAAGACCTGGTGGCTCTGACTTGTCAATGAACGTGTTTATATATCAGTTCTCCCATGTCAACAAAGCACCTGGTGGCTGTGCATGAAGAGAAATATATATTCCCGACACAATCAACCTTGTCAGGACACATTTCCTCAATTACTTTCCCCATGCACTTTACAAACTCCCCATTAATGAATGGCTTGCTGCTCTTGGCAGTATATTTACCATCGTGACAGCCAACCCACACTCAGGTACATTTTTCTCCCCTGTCCCTTTTAAAGACATTGTGTTGTTGAGATATAGATCACTCGACCGAAGTGATCTTTGAGCTCCTTGAAAGAATGAGTACTTCTTGTGATGTGATGTCAGTATCTTACAAAAAAAAAAAAAACGGAATGGGTGGGGCTTGACCCCATGGCGAGTGACTCGTAAAAGTCCAGGCCTGTGCGTTCAAACACCACCCGTTCCGTGGTTTGCTTGCAATGGTGATGTTTAGTGTATCTTAACATTGTGCTCCTTGGAAAACAATCACACTTTCATTGTATATCAGGCAAATAACTTTTTATCGATTAAAACAAAAGATAATCATTGATATTTTTAGAGACATTTTAACCGCAGTTAGATCAATTATTTTAGCACATTGCTTTCAATATTATCTTCACGTGGCTTCATTGATTGTGCCTTCATGTCTGCCATCACTAAACCTTCATTACTTAACTATACTCCATACCTTAAAAGTATAAGTATCTGCAACTCTGACACATGTGAAGGTCTTAAGCTGCGTTGTGTGTTTGTTATGGTTGCATGACAGTGACCCTTTTAATGTGATCATGTGAGTTTAAACAAATTCTGATTGGAAATTCATGCGTGCATTCTAGACGTTCTAGAATTGTTAATCTAGAGCCAAAATGCTTTTAATTTCGTAATTTTTTGCCTTATTTTAAAATAAGACATAAAATATCTTTAAATTATTTTACGATAACTATTTTCGGATTAACGTTATAGCTAACACACACACACACACACACACACACACACACACACACACACACACACACAAACACAAACACACACACACACACCCTGCCAAATGTAAAGTCATGAAGATCGGGGAAGGGCAAAGAAGACCGCAGACAGAGTATAGTCTAGGTGGCCAAAGACTGCAAACCTCACTCAAGGAAAAAGATCTTGGGGTGAGTATAATACCGAGCACATCTCCTGAGGCACACATCAATCAGATAACTGCTGCAGCATACGGGCGGCTGGCAAACCTAAGAATAGCGTTCCAATACCTCACTAAGGAATCATTCAAGACTCTGTACACCATATACGTCAAGCCCATACTGGAGTATGCAGCACCAGTTTGGAACCCACACCTGGTCAAGCACGTCAAGAAACTAGAGAAAGTGCAAAGGTTTGCAACAAGACTAGTCCCAGAGCTAAGGGGATTGTCCTACGAAGAAAGGTTAAGGGAAATCGGCCTGACGACACTAGAGGACAGGAGGGTTAGGGGAGACATGATAACGACATATAAAATACTGCGAGGAATAGATAAGGTGGACAGAGACAAGATGTTCCAGAGAGGGGACACAGAAACAAGGGGTCACAATTGGAAGTTGAAGACTCCTATGAGTCAAAGGGATGTTAGGAAGTATTTCTTCAGTCATAGAGTTGTCAGGAAGTGGAATAGCTTAGAAAGTGACGTAGTGGAGGCAGGAACCATACATAACTAAGATAAGGCTGTTGGAGTAGAGAGTGAACCTAGTAGCGATCAGCGAAGAGGCGGGGCCAGGAGCTATAAATCGACACATGCAACCACCAAAAAGAAAGTACAAATGGGTGAGTAAACACGCACACATGTCTCTCATTACTAAATATTGGGACCACATTACCTTTCATCTCCAGCCTCTATCAGTCACCCCATATTCATTGGTTATTAAACTTTAGTTATTGTTTCGTCCAGTTATTCTGCTTTATATCTTAGATCCCATGATCTTATAGTTTGTGTGTGTGTGTACTCCCTAATTCATCTAATTGTGGTTGCAGGGGTCGAGACTCAGCTCCTGGCCCCGCCTCTTCACTGTCCGCTACTGGGTATCTGCTCTCCCTGCTCCATGAGCTTTATCATACCTCGTCTTAAAACTGTGTATGGTTCCTGCCTCCACTATATCTTTCTCTAGACTATTCCACTTCCTGACTACTCTGTGGCTGAAGAAATGCTTCCTGACATCCCTTTGACTCATCTGAGTCTTCAGCTTCCAGTTGTGCCCCCTTGTTTCTGTGTTCCCTTTATGGAACATCCTGTCACTGTCTACCTTGTCAATTCCCCGCAGTATTTTGTATGTCGTTATCATGTCTCCTCTGACCCTTCTTTCCTCCAGTGTTGTTAGTCCTATTTCCCTCAACCTATCTTCATAAGACAGACCCCTGAGT
The DNA here is from genome assembly GCA_009830355.1 of Cherax destructor. Taxonomy (NCBI): domain Eukaryota; kingdom Metazoa; phylum Arthropoda; class Malacostraca; order Decapoda; family Parastacidae; genus Cherax; species Cherax destructor. Next base: position 8,672 of record WNWK01001434.1, on the reverse strand, counting down.
TGTGGAACTAACCTTGTCGCAAACCTTTGCACTTTCTCTAGTTTCTTTACGTGCTTGACCAGGTGTGGGTTCCAGACTGGTGCTGCATATTCTAGTATGGGCCTGACGTACACGGTGTACAGTGTCTTGAACGATTCCTTGTTAAGGTAACGGAACGCTAATCTTAGGTTTGCCAGTCGCCCATATGCTGCCGCAGTTATCTGGTTGATGTGTGCCTCCGGAGACGTGCTTGGCGTTATACTCACTCCAAGATCTTTCTCCTTTGCCGAGGTTTGTAGCCTTTGTCCGCCTAGCTTGTACTCTGTCAGCTGTCTTCTTTGCCCTTCTCTGATCCTCATGACTTTGCATTTGGAGGGATTGAATTCAAGAAGCCAATTGCTAGACCAGATGTCGAGCTTGTCCAGGTCTGTTTGCAGCCCTGCCTGGTCCTCTTCCGATATGATTCTCCTCATTATTTTCACATCATCCGCGAATAGAGACACTTCTGAGTCTATCCCGTCCGTCATGTCATTTACATATACCAGGAATAACACTGGTCCTAGGACTGACCCCTGCGGTACACCGCTCGTCACAGGCGCCCACTGTGATACCTCACCACGCACCATGACCCGTTGTTGCCTCCCTTTGAGGTATTCCCTGATCCATTCCAGTGCCCTTCCTGTTATACCTGCTTGTTCTTCCAACTTCTTTACTAATCTCATGTGAGGAACTGTGTCGAAGGCCTTCCTGCAGTCCAGGAAAATGTAATCAACCCACCCTTCTCTCTCCTGTTTTACCTCTGTTACTTTATCATAGAACTCTAGGAGGTTTGTTACACAGGATTTGCCTTCCCGGAATCCGTGCTGTCTGGTGTTTATTATCCTGTTCAGCTCAAGGTGTTCCACCATTCTTTTCCTGATGATTTTCTCCAGGACTTTGCACACTATACACGTAAGTGACACCGGTCTATAGTTTAGTGCGTGTATGTGTATGTGTATGCGTGTATGTGTGTGTGTATGTGTATGTAAGGAAACACTTCGAAATGTTTCTGCCCCACCGGGAATTGAACCCGGCCCCTCCGTGCGTGAAGCAAGAGCTTTACCCACTAGGTCGTCTGTCTGTCTGTCTGTCTGTCTGTGTGATTTCTCGCAATATTTTCACGTTTTTAATATTTCAAAATCAGTATGAATTATGAGCTTTATATATATTCCATTTAATAGGTCAAATATTCGAATTTATATCAAAAGTGAGAAAAATGTGTCTATACTTTATAACTCGACGCTTCATGGTAATTTTCAGCATTTTTTTAAACACAATGTAAAAATTTCGTTACAATATGCATATAAATAACAGAATTAACACTATTTCGTAGGAGCACATATAACCATTCTGCTTAGGGTCACATTCAGCCTAGGGTCACATTCAGCCTAGGGTCACATTCAACTTAGGGTCACATTCAACTTAGGGTCACATTCAACTTAGGGTCACATTCAACTTAGGGTCACATTCAACTTAGGGTCACATTCAATTTAGGGTCACATTCAACTTAGGGTTACATTCAACTTAGGGTCACATTCAACTTAGGGTCACATTCAACTTAGGGTCACATTCAACTTAGGGTCACATTCAACTTACGGTCACATTCAACTTACGGTCACATTCAACTTAGGGTCACATTCAGCCTAGGGTCAAATTCAGCCTAGGGTCACATTTTCAGAAAATGGGGACAGACTGAACAAATTTTTCTAGCATACTTTTTAGTCAATAACATGAATTTAATATCAGAGCTAAGTGACCTGGATCATTATGGAGTATTCCAATTATCAAAAAAACATTTTTTGTCTACTTTCGTTTTAATTCGCTCAGATTCTAGGCTTCATCTTCGTTAAAATTAATTGAGAAGACCATCTACTCACTGCATGGGTCACTAGCAACCTTGGGCCCACTGTTGTTCTTCCTGGAACCCCAGAAGTGTACCAGATGGATCCCCGTGAGCATAGGTGATATGGAATGTCTTCCTCCCTATATCCAGGAGGAATCCATAGGAAGGGATCACTGTATAGTCTTAAAAATGGAAAAGACCCTGGATGGGACACAACCGGCGGACCTACTACTACTCAAAGAATACGAGGCACAGGAGCAAAACAATAACGTAGCCAGTGACTCGGGATGTGCTGTTGGACTCGTGCTGTTGGACTCGCATATTGTAGAAACCATTTACTTTCAGGAAATGGATGGTAGCTTGAGCAAGCTCGGCTTCTGAATGAGTTTAAGAGGGACAAACTAACTGAAAATGACGAATCTCGTCACCACCACGAGGAGGACTTGTCAACTCAGGAAAGCCACAAACATTAGGATCTGAATCTGATTCAGACCATCACTGACCTTGGCAATACTTTCTCGATGCATTGAAGAATTACTGTCTTTGTTCATGTACAATGTACTAAATACTTTTGTGGTAAGTACAGTTTGCAAGAAACAATCAAGAGAAAAACAATCTTTGCAATGGTTTGCATCCCTCGTACTTTAATATACTACCTGGAGGGTATTCCGGGAATCAACGCCCCCGCGGCCTGGTCCACGACCAGGCCTCCCGGTGGATCAGGGCCTGATCAACCAGGCTGTTACTGCTGACCGCACGTCCAACGTACGAAACACAGCCCGGCTGATCCGTCACCGACTTTAAGTATCTGTCCAGCTCCCTCTTGAAGGCAGCCAGGGGCCTATTGGTAATACCCCTTATGCGTGGTGGGAGGCTGTTGAACAGTCTTGGGCCCCGGATGATTGTAGTAGTAGTTAGTATGGTTGTGAATAGCTATACACATAGCTATACACATAGCTATACTTGAGAGAATTCAAATGGTACGATCTTTGAGTCGTCTAGAAATATATACAATTTACTTAAACTTCTATTCCAGTTCAGAGTAATTTAATTACATTTCCTTTAGATTATGTTTGTTTAATAAAGAATCATCCACCATTAAATTATTTATTGGTCATCCACCACTGAATTATTTACTAAACAATCATCCACCACTGAATTATTTACAACCTTCAGCCAAAGACATTCTACAAGTCTTAATTATTAGTCAATAATGATTTATTTAGTTATCCCTTACTCAAGGTGATGTAATAAATTATTTGATTATTTTATTTAAATACAAATATTTAAAAATATGTTAGAGGTTTGCTACACTAATTGCTCAAGACCTGGCGCCACCTGCCATTAAACACTAACATTAATTATTTCACTCGGTAATTAGCAGGATCCAGCATTTAGCTAAATCACCCAGTGGGGGGCAACAGCTGTTTAGTGACTCCACTTCTGTTGTCACATCGACTCACCTGCCGTGAGTTCGATTCCCACCCGTACCGTGGTTTATTTTTTCCTATTTCGCATCATTTCCTCTCTTGGTTTGATAATTTTCTGTCTCTAAATTTCACAGCATTTAGAATAAAATGATGAGCTCAGTTCAGAATCTAAACTGAAATCACGCCTAAAGTACACGAGATCAGAAGCGTCCGTAGAACACGATATCCTCACACGTACAATTTTTTCACTTGCTGGATCAGCCGGGGTGTGGTTCGTACGTTGGACGTGCGCCCAGCAGTAAAAGCCTGGTTGATCAGGCCCTGATCCACCAGAAGGCCTGGTCGTGGACCGGTCCGCGGGGGCGTTGATCCCCGGAATACCCTCCAGGTAGACATCGGCTCACCAGGCTGCCATCACTACAGTCATCTTTGACGAATCAGGTGACACATCGGCTCCCCAAGCTGTCATCACTATAGTCATCAGATGACGCTAGTAAAGTGTCAACGTCTAATGCTAAAGTAGATAAAAGCCACAACAAAAGTGGGCGGCAAGATAGCGAAATCGTCACAGAATTATGTCTACCTCCGAAACTGCTCTTTCTGAATGGGACTCAAAATTTATGTCAACATTGCAGAAAGCGAATAAGAGTGAGGAAGATCTTGCAGTCCCAGTGGACGAATAAGGACGAACTGAAGACTCTGGGTATTCCGGCCTTCCCCAGGTACAGGCCGTGTATGAGAGAGCTCAAGGGGACATCGCGTTGCTTCACTGATACCATTGATAACATGTTCTTTGATACGACTGGCTGTCGTGCCCCTCGTTTTGCCCATCAGAGTCACTAACATCAATATACTCTGAGGCTCTCCATACATCATGAAACAAGAGGAGAGCTATACAAGAGTAGAAATGGGGTGGAACGCTAACATTACCAGCAGTATCGTAGAGTCAACGAGTGAGATGAAATAAAGGAATACAAGGATAAAACAGTAGTGGGAGATCAGTCACGACAGATCCGTGACGAATACTAGGCAAGCAGATTCTTCGAATTACGCATAGAAGGTAGTGACCAAAACACAATCCTCGAGAATTGCCAGGACTTCTTACGGGATCCACATAAACAGAAAATCTTCGACTTCTTCTCTAACATGATTGCAAGTGTGGAATTATCGCTTGATAGGGAGGCAGTCATCACCTTTGGCTAGAAAGTGACTTAAAGAAGTTATTGGAAGATGGTTCCAAGCAATCACGAAGAGGAAACCAGAATTCTGATCCACTTACAAGTGAAGCAGGACGCGTTATTCCGCTTGATTCGGACAGTGAATACTGATTTGTGATCCTGATCAGAAAGTTCTGTCACTTGCAGACGGTGTGTCCAGCTGCAAATATATGGATGTTCTTTGATAGTGGGAATAATTTGTTACACCTGCATGTCAATGCCACTACTCGTGGACTACAACAACAAACACAAGTCTCGCCCATCTTCCAGGGCTTTCCAGGTTTTGTTACTGTATCTTCCTTGTAAGTTCTACCCCAAGTCACAGAGGCTCTTTTACATTTCAGTCCTCAAACTCGTAAATAAAAGTGCCCTCTATGAGAAGACCAGCAAACCAGGACTCTGTCAGCCGGGCACCGAGAAAAACTTTTCTGCCATAAAACAAATCGATTGAAAATATTCCACCCGCGCTGAACGCGTTGTTCCATCCTTCAGGATGGAACAACGGACTCTGGACTCTGGAAAAAATCCATCGAATCCTGGTTCCCCAAGGCAACAGAAGCAAGCAGTGAGCTGAGTGCGGCTCCAAGAGTACAAGAAGCAGTAGTGGGAACAGATGTATATATGGAAGAAGACTCAGCGAGTGTACACAGAACTTTGCAGCTGTAATTGGAGAGCCATCTACATGGACACTGATCCTGCAACCATGATTTAATGTAATACAATGAGCAGTCATATTGATTTATGTCTGTTTTGTGTTATTTAATTGCTCTAACTAGAATGTACAGTAGTTACATGTACAATACACACTGTACTCGTATAACATGGAAAAATAAACACATAAGCAGTATAATGTGATCCTTTATTGACAACGTTTCGCCCACGCAGTGGGCTTTATCGAGTCACAGACAGATCTGTCTGTGACTCGATAAAGCCCACTGCGTGGGCGAAACGTTGTCAATAAAGGATCACATTATACTGCTTATGTGTTTATTTTTCCATTGTGTCGGTATTTTATACCATTTATTTCCACTCGTATAACATATCACAGAGATGTACTATATACAAAATTAGTCATCTATTAGTACATGGGTGATATATCTGTTCTTTTTCTGTCTAATATATCTCATAATTTAGTGATTTAGTGGTTGAAATTTTTTAACGTGTCAAATTATGTGATTTAATGTTTCTATATTTCATATTTAAGGCTTCCTAGATATTAAATTTAAAGTTTCCTAGATATTAAATACTTAATAGAAGGGCATCACAAAATGATCCACAAAATTTGGTCATTTTAATACGACTGTCCTCCCCCCCATGTTTTTTTTTTTAATCTTCCCGACTAATAAATTATCAAAAATACTTGGCATAAAATAAACGAAGAAAAGACTCACAAGGAATATAACAAAAAATAGTGCACGAGATGTTGACCAACAGTGCACAGACCACAGGACGAGTATCTCTCCAAGATTAAACATAGAGATGGGTTAGGTAAGTAGGTAGGTATTAGGTTCGTCAGGAAACAGAACAAGTGTTTCCTGACGCGGATCTTAGTCATAAGAACATAAGAACATAAGAAAGGAGGAACACTGCAGCAGGTCTGTTGGCCCATACTAGGCAGGTCCTTCACAATCCATCCCACTAACAGAATAATTGCTGAAACCTAATTTTCAATTCTACCCAAGAAATAAGCTTTGAAGATTCTATTAACTCAAGTGCGAGTCCCACTCAAATCCAACCCCTCTCACTCATGAATTTATCCAACCTAAATTTGAAACTACCCAAGGTCCTTGCTTCAATAACCCTACTAGGCAGACTGTTCCACTCATCAACTACCCTATTTCCAAACCAATATTTTCCTATATCCTTTCTAAATCTAAACTTATCCAATTTGAATCCATTATTGCGGGTTCTCTCTTGGAGAGATATCCTCAAGACCTTATTTATATCCCCCTTATTAATACCCATCTTCCACTTATATACCTCGATCATGTCTCCCCTCATTCTTCGTCTTACAAGTGAATGTAATTTAAGGGTCTTCAATCTTTCTGTGAACCAATATCTAACATTTGTAATTTATCTCTTCAAACAGGTGTAGTGTCTGATAAGCAGCAACCTTAAACCAAGACAGCAATGCCTAAGCGTACGTAATAAGGCAAATAGATTACTGGGATTTATATCAAGAAGTGTTAGCAACAGAAGTCCAGAGGTTATATTACAGCTTTATACATCATTAGTAAGGCCTCACCTAGATTACGCAGCTCAGTTCTGGTCTCCATATTACAGAATGGACATAAATTCGTTAGAAAACATTCAGCGTAGAATGACTAAATTAATACATAGCATTAGAAATCTTCCTTACGAAGAAAGATTGAAGACCCTAAAATTACATTCACTTGTAAGACGTAGAATGAGGGAGACATGATCGAGGTATACAAGTGGAAAATGGAGTATTAACAAAGGGATATAAATAAGGTCTTGAGATATCTCTCAAGAAGAACCCCAATAATGGATTCAAGTTAGATAAGTTTAGATTTAGAAAGGATATAGGAAATATTGGATTTGAAATAGTAGTTGATGAGTGAACAGTCTGCCTAGTAGGTTATTGAAGCTAGACCTGGGTAGTTCAAATTTAGGTTGGATAAATTCATGAGTGAAGGGTTGGATTGAGTGGGACTCGCATGAGTGGGTAGAATTGTCAAAGCTTATTTCTTGGGTAGCTTTGAAAATTGGGTTGAGCAAATATTCTGTTAGTGGGACGGATTGTGAAGGACCTGCCTAGTATGGGCCAACAGGCCTGCTGCAGTGTTCCTCCTTTCTTATGTTCTTATGTTCTTATGTGGAAGATGGCTAATGTAATTCCTATTTTTAAAGCAGGGGACAAGTCACTACCGTCAAACTACCGCCCAATAAGCCTGACCTCAATTGTAGGCAAATTACTAGAGTCAATTATAGCTGATATTATTAGAAGCCATCTAGATAACCATAATTTGATTAATGATACCCAGCATGGATTCACGAGGGGCCGTTCCTGCCTATCTAATTTATTAACCTTCTTCAGTAAAGCTTTTGAGGCTGTTGATCACGATAAAGAATTCGATATTGTTTATTTAGACTTTAGTAAGGCTTTTGATAGAGTACCGCACCAGAGACTGTTAAAGAAAGTGGCAGCTCATGGCATTGGGGGAAAAGTGCTGTCATGGATCGAGTCATGGCTCACCAATAGGAAGCAGAGAGTGTGCATAAATGGGGTTAAATCCGAATGGGGACTTGTAACAAGTGGTGTTCCACAGGGATCAGTCTTAGGCCCATTGTTATTTATAATATATATCAATGACCTTGATGAGGGAATTACTAGTGATATGAGCAAATTCGCCGACGACACGAAGATAGGTAGGATAATTGATTCAAACATAGATGTCATAGAACTTCAGGAAGATTTAGACAAACTTAATTCGTGGTCAGAAAAGTGGCAGATGCAGTTCAATGTAGATAAATGCAAGGTTCTGAAGCTCGGGAGTGTCCATAACCCAAGCACTTATAAGTTAAATAACGTAGAACTTAGCCATACAGATTGCGAGAAGGACTTGGGGGTGATGGTAAGCAGCAACCTTAAACCAAGACAGCAATGCCTAAGCGTACGTAATAAGGCAAATAGATTACTGGGATTTATATCAAGAAGTGTTAGCAACAGAAGTCCAGAGGTTATATTACAGCTTTATACATCATTAGTAAGGCCTCGCCTAGATTACGCAGCTCAGTTCTGGTCTCATATAGTTTACTTGGATTTCAGTAAGGCCTTCGATAGAGTACCTCACAAGAGACTCTTAAGAAAGGTGGCAGCTCATGGTATAGGAGGTAAAGTTCTAGCATGGATAGAGGCATGGCTTACCAATAGAAAGCAGAGAGTTTCCATTAATGGGGTCAAATCTGAATGGGGATTTGTCACTAGTGGCGTTCCACAAGGATCAGTTTTGGGCCCATTGTTGTTCATAATTTACATAAATGACCTTGATGAAGGAATTGCAAGTGACATGAGTAAATTTGCTGATGATACAAAAATAGGCCGTATAATTCATTCTGAGGAGGATACCAGTGAACTCCAGGAGGATTTGGATAAATTAATGTCTTGGTCTGAAAAGTGGCAGATGAAGTTTAATGTGGACA
>WNWK01001433.1:250000-282219 GCA_009830355.1 Cherax destructor | reverse complement strand
GTTAGGTTTGGTTAGGTTAGGTTAGGTTAGGTTTGGTTAGGTTAGGTTAGGTTAGGTTAGGTTAGGTTAGGTTAGGTTAGGTTAGGTTAGGTTAGGTTTGTCAGGAAACAGGACAAGTGTTTTTTTATTTCTTCTTTAGTTTGTAGGTCTTCTGTATTCCTCGGGAAGTCCGCTCGCTGCCTTAGACACTTTTTCATTCCATTATCTTTACCCTATAGCTCCTCTCTCTCTCTTTCACACACACACACACACACACACACACACACACACACACACACACACACACACATTCTTCAAGACTTCGGTGCTCATCACGTGTTCCTAGTATGAGGTATTCATTACCTCGTCTTCCACTGTCCTCTGTTTATATTTCTAGTCATCAGTTATACCCATGTACTGATAAAGTCAGTAGAAGGCGAAACGTCTTCAATGTTTCCCATGTATATACTACATCTTGACTGTATTGTATATTACTGATATACAAATCTTATCTTATGTTAACTTACAGTCATACTGTTTTGTGTCCGCTCACGAGAGGTCATTCGTCTACCCGGAGGGTGTTCCGGGGGTCAACGCCCCCCGCGGCCCTCACCTTGACCAGGGTCCTAAGACCTCACCTTCAAGAATCACAACAATGCCACTATCACATCTGCGAGGAAACTGATAGGATGGATAATGAGAACATTCAAGACAAGAAATGCCAAGCCAATGATGATTCTTTTCAAATCACTTGTTCTCTCTAGGCTGGAATACTGCTGTACATTAACATCTCCGTTCAAGGCAGGTGAACTTGCAGATCTAGAGAATATACAGAGAACTTTTACTGCACGTATAAGTTCCATCAAACACCTTAACTACTGGGAACGCCTGGAAGCACTTGACTTGTACTCACTGGAACGCAGGCGAGAGAGATATATCATAATCTACACCTGGAAGATTCTGGAGGGACTAGTTCCCAATATGCACAGAGAACTCACTCCCTATGAAAGCAAAAGACTTGGCAGGCGATGCAACATACCCCTAGTAAAAAGTAGGGGCGCCACTGGTACACTAAGAGAAAACACAATAAGTGTCCGGGGCCCAAGACTGTTCAACAGCCTCCCATCAGCCATAAGGGGCATTACCAGTAGACCCCTGGTTGTCTTTAAGAGGGAGCTGGACAGATACATAAAGTCGGTACCGGATCAGCCGGGCTGTGGCTCGTACGTTGGACTGCGTGCGTCCAGCAGCAACAGCCTCGTTGATCAGGCCCTGATCCCCCTGGAGGCCTGGTCGTGGACCAGGCCGCGGGGGCGTTGATCCCCGGAATACCCTCCAGGTAGCCTCCAGGTAGGTCTCCCAGAGGAATCAGGGCCTGATCAATCAGACTGTTACTGTTGGCCTCACGTGGGCCAGAGTACGAAAAACAGCCCAGCTGGTCTGGTGCTGACTTTAGATGGTTCCTGAGTGCTTAGGTCTATGAGGGAGAAAGGTGCGTGAGAGTGCGGTGAGTGTGAGTGGTGTGAGTGTGAATGGGAGTGAGGTGACTCTGAGTGGGGAGGATGGGTGAGAGAAGTAGGGGTAAAGAGAGGGGATAAAGAGGGAAACCTACTTTAGGTGCCAGTGCCAAGGAGGTGGGCGGTTGAGAGTTAGGGGGTATAAGGAGGAGAGGGGCGGAAGGGAAAAGGGTCAAATGGAGGGTGTGCAGGAGTGGGGAGGGGGGCTCACCATGGTAACTTCCGGTGAGGGGGAGACACATCAAAGGTAGCGCAAACTCATCCACCTCTCATCCTCGCTTCACCCCCCCACCCTCTCCCTCTCTCATCTTTCTCCCACTCACCCTCACCCCCTCATCCCTCTCCATCTCAATCTATACACACACACACACACACACACACACACACACACACACACACACACACACACAAGAAGAAAGGTTAAGGGAAATCGGCCTGACGACACTGGAGGACAGAAGGGTTAGGGGAGACATGATAAGGACACAAAAATACTGTGTGGAATAGATAAGGAGGACAGAAACGGGATGTTCCAGAGAGGGGACACAGCAACAAGGAGTCACAATTGGAAATTCAAGATTCAGACGAGTGAAAGGGATGTTAGGAAATATTTCTTCAGTCATAGAGTTGTCAGGAAGTGGAATAGTCTAGCAAGTGATGTAGTGGAGGCAGGAACCATGCATAGCTTTAAGACGAGGTATGATAAAGTTCATTGAGCAAGGAGAGAGAGGACCTAGTAGCGGTCAGTGAAGAGGCGGGGCCAGGAGATAAGTCTCGACCCCTGCAACCACAATTAGGTGAGTACACACACACACACACACACACACACACACACACAATATATATATATATATATATATATATATATATATATATATATATATATATATATATATATATATATATATATATATATATATATATATATATAAATATATATATATATATATATATATATATATATATATATATATATATATATACATAAATATATATATATATATATATATATATATATATATATATATATATATATATATATATATATATATATATGTATTATATATATATATATATATATATATATATATATATATATATATATTATTATTATTATTATTATTAACACATCGGCCGTTTCCCAGTTTCTCACCAAGGCAAGGTGGCCCGAAAAAGAAAAACTTTCACCATCATTCACTCCATCACTGTCTTGCCCGAGGTGCGCTTACACTACAGTTATAAAACTGCAACATTAACACCCCTCCTTCAGAGTGCCGGTACTGTACTTCCCATCTCCAGGACTCAAGTCCGGCCTTCCGGTTTCCCTGAATCCCTTCATAAATATTACCCTGCTCACACTCCAAGAGCATGTCAAGTCCTAAAAATCATTTGTCTCCATTCACTTCTGTCTAACACGCTCATGCATGCTTGCTGGAAGTCCAAGCCCCTCGCACACAAAACCTTCTTTACCCCCTCCTTCCAACCTTTCCTAGTCCGACCCCTACCTCACCTTCCCTCCACTACAGATTTATACACTCTGGAAGTCATTCAATTTCGTTCCATTCTCTCTACATGTCCGAACCACCTCAACAACCCTTCCTCAGCTCTCTGGATAATAGATTTGGTAATCCCACACCTCCTCTTAATTTCCAAACTACGAATTCTCTGCATTATATTCACACAACACATTGCAATCAGACATGACATCTCCACTGCCTCCAGCCTTCTCCTTGTTGCAACATTCACCACCAATTTTTCACTCCCATATAAGAGCGTTTGTAAAACTATACTCTCATACATTCCCCTCTTTGCTTCCATGGACAAAGTTCTTTGTCTCCACAGACTCCTCAGTGCACCACTCACCTTTTTCCCCTCGTCAATTCTATGATTCACTTCATCCTTCATAGACCCATCTGCTGACATGTCCACTCCTAAATATCTGAATACATTCACCTCCTCCATACTCTCTCCCTCCAATCTGATATCCAATCTTTCGTTACTTATTTTTTTTTATCCTCATCAAATTACTCTTTCCTATATTCCCTTTTAATTTTCTTCTTTAACATACCCTACAAAACTCATCCAACAACCTCTGCAACTTCTCTTCAGAATCTCCCAAAAACACAGTGTCATCAGCAAAAAGCAACTGTAACAACTCCCACTTTGTGTTAGATTCTTTATCTTTTAACCCCACACTTCTTGCCTACACACGAGCATTCACTTCTCTTACAACCCCATCAATAAATATATTGAACAACCATGGTGACATCACACATCCTTGTCTAAGGCCTACTTTTACTGGGAAATAATCTCCCTCTCTCCTACATACTCTAACCTGAGCCTCACTATCCTAGTAAAAAAAATTCACCGCTTTCAACAACCTACCTCCTATTCCATACATTTGCAACATCTGTAAAGGTCTTTTCCAAATCGTCTTTTCCAAATACGCCTTTTCCAAATCCATAAATCTCACAAAAACCTCTTTACTCTTATCTAAATACTGTTCACCTATATGTTTCACTGTAAACACTTGGTCTACACACCCCTACCCTTCCTAAAGCCTCCTTGTTCAGCTGCTATCCTACTCTCTCTCTCTCTTACTCCTATTTTTTTTAATAATAACTCTACCATCACTTTACCAGGTATACTCAACAGACTTATTCCCCTATAATTTTTGCATTCTCTTTCGTCCCCTTTGCCTTTATGCAAAAGAATTATGCATACTCTCTGTCAATCACTAGGTACCTTACCCTCTTCCATACATTTATTAAATAAAAGCACCAACCACTCCAGAACTATATCCCCACCTGCTTTTAATATTTCTATCTTTATCCCATAAATCCCAGCTGCCTTACACCCTTTAATTCTACTCACTGCCTCACTCACTTCAACCACACTCACAACTCGCTCCTCCTCACTCCTACAAGATGTTATTCCTCCTTGCCCTATACACAAAATCATATATATATATATATATATATATATATATATATATATATATATATATATATATATATATATATATATATATATATATATATATATATATATATATATATATATATATATATATATATATATATATATATATATATATATATATATATATATATATATATATATATATATATATATATATATATATATATAAGAAAGAAGGAAAACCAGCAGGCCTACTGGCTTATGAGAGGCAGGTCCAATTCTCCCACCGGCTTAAGTCAATGTCTTAATCTAGTCAGGTCAGGTCACATTCACTTAAGAAAATAGCACGGTATCTGACCTAGTAGCACAAGCTAGTCAGGTCCAACTCACATCCACCCACACCCACTCAATTATTTATCTAACCTATTTTTAAAACTACACAACGTTTTAGCTTCTATGACGGTACTCGGGAGTTTGTTCCACTCATCCACAACTCTATTACCAAACCAGTGCTTTCCTATATCCTTCCTGAATCTGAATTTTTCCAACTTGAAACTATTGCTGCGAGTCCTGTCTAGGCTAGATATTTTTAGCACGCTATTTACATCCCCTTTATTAATTCCTGTTTTCTATTTATACAACTCAATCATATCCCTCCTAATTCTACGCCTTTCTAGAGAGTGCAGATTCAGGGCCCTCATTATATCCTCATAGGGAAGTTTTCTGATACATGGGATCAACTTAGTCATCCTCCTCTGTACGTTTTCCAGTGCATTTATATCCATTCTGTAATACGGCGACCAGAACTGTGCAGCATAATCTAAATGAGGCCTAACCAAGGATATATAGAGTTGAAGAACAACCTGAGGACTTCTATTATTTATATGAAGCCACGGATTCTGTTAGCTTTATTGCGAACACTTATGCACTGTTGTCTTGGTTTCAGATTACTGCTAACCAGAACTCCTAAATCCTTTTCGCAATCCGTAATATTAAGATCTACATTATTTAGTTTATATGTGGCATGGTTATTTTCCTGTCCAACATTTAGAAATTTGCATTTGTCTATATTAAACTGCATCTGCCACTTCTCCGACCACTGCATCAGTCTATTCAAATCCTCCTGGAGTGCTCTAATGTCCTCATTAGAATGAATTGAACGGCCTATTTTGGTGTCATTAGCAAATTTGCTTATGTCACTATTTATTCCCTCATCTATGTCGTTTATGTAAATTGTGAACAACAAGGGGCCCAGCACTGACCCCTGTGGAACACCGCTTGTGAGTTCCCCCATTATGATTTCTCCCCATTTATGCAAACTCTCTGCTGCCTATTTGTCAACCACGCCTCTACCCAGGAAAAAAATTTCCTCCTATTCCGTGTGCCTTAAGTTTCCTCAATAGTCTCTGATGTGGAACTCTATCGAAAGCCTTACTGAAGTCCATGTACACAATATCATATTCAATACCATGATCTACCTCCTCAAATACCTTAGTGAAGAAAGTTAGTAAATTAACATAAATGAAAAAAAATATATCTGATGGAAGTCAAAAGCGTCCTGATGGAGCCACCATGCTACCCTGGAAGGATGGTAAGCAGATTGCTTGGGACTACACCTGTGCTGCCACAATGGCAGACACCTACTTGCAATACTCCGTAGCCGAAGGGGGTGGAGCTGCCAGCCACAGGGAGACCCAGAAGACTCGCAAATATGAAGGCATTCCCCCTTGCTATAACTTCATCCCAATAGGGTCGGAAACCCATGGAGCATGGGGCAAATGTGCTCTAAAGTTTCTCAAGGAGCTGGGTGGAAAACTCATCATAGAAACCAAGGACCACAGGGCGACCAGCTTCCTCTTTCAGAGACTCAGTGTTGCGATCCAGAGGGGAAATGCCTGCAGCATTCTGGGCACGCGGCCCACTGCCGGGGAGCTGGACGAAGTATTTGACATGTAGCTCTGAGTTGTTATCTATGTTGTTTTACTTCCTATTGTATTCTTGTCATTTGTCTTGAAATAAATTTTATACATATTCAAAAGATGGGGTGGTAGGGGAAGTGGAATATTCAAATGGCTTCAGAAAGAAATCTAAATATTCTTCCTTGAAGCCTTTTTATCCACTTCTCCGAAGCTATGGGACCCACATATATATATATATATATATATATATATATATATATATATATATATATATATATATATATATATATATATATATATATATGAGTATGTGTATTTATGTATCTCTACATTTAGATTTCACAGAATTATTCATGTACACAACACATTTTTTGTGTTTGCGCAGTGAAGGATCTCGTGTACTTACTGAAAATGTGCACGTGTACGCATGGGTAGCATGTAAGGAGACACTGTGCGTACAGAGAGAGAGTTCATATTTACGCAAGTATGAGGTTGTGAGGACACAGTGTGCGTACAGAGTGTACACATGTGCGCAAGTATGAGGTTGTGAGGACACAGTGTGCGTACAGAGAGTGTACACATGTGCGCAAGTATGAGGTTGTGAGGACACAGTGTGCGTACAGAGAGTGTACACATGTACGCAAGTGTGAGGTTGTGAGGACACAGTGTGCGTACAGAGAGTGTACACATGTACGCAAGTGTGAGGTTGTGAGGACACAGTGTGCGTACAGAGAGTGTACACATGTACGCAAGTGTGAGGTTGTGAGGACACAGTGTGCGTACAGAGAGTGTACACATGTACGCAAGTGTGAGGTTGTGAGGAAACTGTGTGCGTACAGAGTGTACACATGTACGCAAGTGTGAGGTTGTGAGGAAACTGTATGCGTACAGAGAGTGTACAAATGTACACAAATGTGATTTTGTCAGGAAACAGTGTGCGTATAAAGAGTGTACATATATACACGTGTGTACGTGTGAGAGCGGAAGTCCCTCTGATAAGTTCCCACACAACCACCATTGTCCCTGGAACCTCCCCTTCGGGGACGGGGCTCCCCCTACCGTGACTTACCCTTGGAACTCCCATCCCTTTAAAATCCCTTAAGACCCATGCCTCAGGAAGTCCCACTCACTGGGACTTCCCACTTCTCCCACTAAGCCCTCTCTAGTGCCTACCTAAAATCATTTCACTCCCATTTAAAGGTTTGTCATCTACCCCAGGGACCTTCATCTACCCCAGGTACGATCATCTACCCCAGGGACCTTCATCTACCCCAGGGACCATCATCTACCACAGAGACCATCATCTACCCCAGGGACCATCATCTACCCCAGAGACCATCATCTACCCCAGGGACCATCATCTACCCCATACACCATCATCTACCCCAGAGACCATCTACCCCAGGACCTTCATCTACCTCAGGATCAATTGTCTACCCAAGGGACAATCATCTACCCCAGGGGCCATCATCTACCTCAGGTACCATCATCTACTTCAGAGACCATCATCTACCCAAGGAACCATCATCTACCCAAGGGGCCATGATCTACCCCAGAGACCTTCATCTACCTCAGGACCTTCATCTACCCCAGGATCTATTGTCTATTCAAGGGACCATCATTTACCTCAGGGGCCATCATCTACCACAGGAACCATCATCTAACCCAGAGACCATCATCTACCCGAGGAACCATCATCTACCCATAGACCATCATCTACTCCAGGGACCATCATCTACCCCAGGGACCATCATCTACCCCCAGAGACCATCATCTACCCCGAGGGACCATCATCTACCCCAGGAACCATCATCTACCCCAGCGATCATCATCTACCCCAGGTACGATCATCTACCCCAGGTACCTTCATCTAGCCCAGGGGTAATCATTTACCCAAGGGACCATCATCTACCCCATAGACCATCATCTACCACAGAGACCTTCATCTACCCCAGGACCTTCCTCTACCCCAGGACCTTCATCTAACCCAGGATTTATTGTCTACCCAATGGACTATCATATACCCCAGGGGGCATCATCTACCCCAGAGACCATTATCTACCCCAGATACCTTCATCTACAACAGGGACCATCATCTAAACCAAGGACCATCATCTACCTAAGGGACCATCACCTACCCCAGGGGCCATCATCTACCCCAGATACCATCATTTACCCCAGGTACAGTCATCTACCCCAGGGACCAACATCTACCCCAGGGCCCATCCTCTACCCCAGAGGCAATCATATACCCCAGGAACCATCATCTATCCCAGAGACCATCATCTACCCCAGGGACCTTCATTTACCCCAGGACCTTCATCTACCCCAGGATCTATTGTCTATTCAAGGGACCATCATTTACCTCAGGGGCCATCATCTACCACAGGAACCATCATCTAACCCAGAGACCATCATCTACCCGAGGAACCATCATCTACCCATAGACCATCATCTACTCCAGGGACCATCATCTACCCCAGGGACCATCATCTACCCCAGGGGCCATCATCTACTCCATGGAGAACCTTCTACCCCCCAGAGACCACCATCTACCCCAGAGACCATAATTTACCCCCAGGGACCACCATCTACCCCAGGAACGATCATCTACCCCGAGACCATCATTAACCCCATGAACCATCATCTACCAACAAAGACCATCATCTACCCCAAGGACCATCATCTACACCCAGAGACCATCATCTACCCCATGTAACATCATCTACCCTCAGAGACCATCATCTTCCTTAGGGACCATCATCTAACCTCAGAGACCATCATCTACCCCAGGTACCATCATCTATCCCAGGTACCATCATCTACCTCAGTTACCATCATCTACCCCAGTTACCATCATCTACCACAGGTACCACCATCTACCCCAGATACCATCATCTACCTCAGGTATCATCATCTACCCCAGAGATCACCATCTACCCCAGGAACCATCATCTACTCCAGGTACCATCATCTACAACAGGTACCATAATCTACCGCAGGTAGCATAATCTACCCCAGGTACCATCATCTACCCCAGGTACCATAATCTACTCCAGGTACCATCATCTACCTCAGGTATCATCATCCACACCAAGGGCCATCATCTACCCCAGGTACCATCATCTACCCCAAGTACCATCATTTAACCCTGAGACCATCATCTACCCCCAGAGACCATCATCTACCCCAGGTACCATCATCTACCCCAGAGGCCATTATCTACCACAGGAACCATCATCTATCCCAGGGACCATCATCTACCCCAGAGACCTTAATCTACCCCAGGACCTTCATTTACCCCAGGATCTATTGTCTATCCAAGAGACTATCATCTACCCCAGGGACCATCACCTACCTCAGAGACCATAATCTACCCCAGAGATCATCATCTACCCCCAGTGACCATCATCTACCCCAGGAACCATCATCTACCCCAGAGACCATCATCTACCCCAGGGACCATCATCTACCCCCAGAGATCATCATCTAACCCAAGAGACCATCTTCTACCCCAGGTACCATCATCTACCCCAGGTACCATCATCTACGAAGGTACCATAATCTACCCAGGTACCATCATCTACCCCAGGGACTATCATCTACCCCAAGAGATCATCTTCTACCCCAGGTACCATCATCTACCTCAGGTACCATCATCTACGCAGGTACCATCATCTAACCCAAGTACCATATCTACCCCAGGTACCATCATCTACCCCAGGTACCATCAACTACCTCAGGTACCATCATCTACCTCAGGTACCATCGTCTACCCCAGAGACCATCATCTACCAGGTACCATCATCTACCTCAGGCACCATCATCTACCCCAGGAACCATCATCTACCCAAGAGATCATCATCTACCTCAGATACCATCATCTACCCTAGGGGCCATCTACTCCAGGTACCATCATCTACCCCCGGAGACCATCATCTACCCCAGGTACCAACATTTTCCCCAGGTACCATCATCTACCCCAGGTATCATCATCTACCCCAGGTATCATCATCTACCCCAGGTACCATCATCTACCTCAGGTACCATCATCTACCCCAAGTACCATTATCTATCCCAGGTACCATCATCTACCCCAGGTACCATCATCTACCCCAGGTACCATCATCTACCCCAGGTACCATCATCTACCCGCAATTGCGCACTCTATTGCGTGAGCACCTGAGTGTGTATGTGTGTGCGAGTGCAAGAGTGCACAAGTGTGCGAAAGTGTGAGTGTATGAATGAATGCGTGAGCGTTTGAGTGCACGAGTGCGTGAGCGTGATTGCATAAGTGCGTGAGTACGTGAGTGCATTAGCCAATGCCTTGACCTGTTCAGGTCAGTTACATTCACTTAAGGGAGAAGCATGGCATCTGACCTAGTAGCACAAGCTAGTCAGATCCAACTCACACCCACCCACACCCACTCATGTATTTATCTAACTCAATTTTAAAACTACACAACGTCTTAACTTCTACGACGGTACTCGGGAGTTTGTTCCACTCATCCACATTCTGTAATACGGTGACCAGAACTATGCAGCATAATCTAAATGAGGCCTAACCAAAGATATATAGAGTTGAAGAACAACCTGAGGACTTCTATTATTTATACTTCTTGATATGAAGCCAAGGATTCTGTTAGCTCTATTGTGAACACTTATGCACTGTTGTCTTGGTTTTAGATTACTGCTAACCAGAACTCCTAAATCCTTTTCGTAATCTGTAATATTAAGATCTACATTATTTAGTTTATATGTGTCATGGTTATTTTCCTGTCCAACATTTAGAACTTTGCATTTGTCTATATTAAACTGCATCTACCACTTCTCCGACCACTGCATCAGTCTATTCAAATCCTCCTGGAGTGCTCTAATGTCCTCATTAGAATGAATTGGACGGCCTATTTTGGTGTCATCAGCAAATTTGCTTATGTCACTATTTATTCCCTCGTCTATTTCGTTTATGTAAATTGTGAACAACAAGAGGCCCAACACTGACCCCTGTGGTACACCGCTTGAGACGTGCCCCCACTCTGATTTCTCCCCATTTATGCAAACTCTCTGCTGCCTATTTATCAACCATGCCTCTACCCAGAAAAAAAATTTCCTCCTATTCGGTGTGCCTTAATTTTTCTCAGCAGCCTCTGATGTGGAACTCTATCGAAAGCATTACTGAAGTCCATATACACAATATCATATTCAATACCATGATCTACCTCCTCAAACACCTTAGTGAAGTAAGTTAGTAAATTCGTAAGACAGGAACGCCCCTTTGTAAAACCGTGTTGAGATTCATTAATCAATTTATGCCTTTCAAAATGGCTACGAATTGCTTCGGCAATTATTGATTCCATAAATTTACCAACTATGAAGGTAAGGCTTATTGGTCTATAGTTCGAAGCTATGGACCTGTCACCTGCCTTGTAAATAGGTATTACATTTGCCATTTTCCACTTGTCTGGCACTATGCCAGATTGTAGTGATATATTGAAAAGACTAGCCAAAGGTTTGCTAAGTTCCTCTTTACTTTCCTTTAAAACCCTTGCAAACAGTTCATCAGGGCCTGGGGATTTGTTAGGTTTTAATTTCTCTGTTTGTCAGAGGACCATGTCACTAGTTACCTCAATAGTGCATAGTTTATTATCGTTCCTGGAATTTCTCTAGTATCTTCCTGAGTAAAAACTGAGAGGAAGTAGGCATTGAAAATTTCACACATATCCTTATCACTGTGAGTGATCTGACCTGAGTTACTCTTAAGTGGGCCTATCTTGTTCCTAATCTTAATTCTGTATACCTGAAAGAACCTTTTTGGGTTAGTCTTCGAATCCCTTGCAACTTTAGCCTCATAATCCCTTTTTGCTTTTCTTATTCCTTTTTTATTTCTCTCTTTACTTGAAAATATTGATTTCTTGACTGCTCATCCCCTCTTTTGATACGCCTATATATGCCTCTCTTTTGACCAATGAGATGTTTTAATCTATTGTTCATCCATTTGAGATCATTTTTGTCAGATCTAATTTCCCTACTCAGAACAAAAGTGCGTGAGTGATGTGTGAGTGTGTGATCGCATTAACGTGTGAGTGCATGAATGCCTTAGCGTGTGAGTGCATGAGTGTGCCTGAGTGCGTTAGCATGCGAGTGCGTGAGTGTGCCTGAGTGCGTTAGCATGCGAGTGCGTGAGTGTGCCTGAGTGCGTGAGTGTGCCTGAGTGCATGCGTGTGCCTGAGAGTGGTGGGTGGTCAGCTGACTGCTGCAGCTGACGCAGTGTTGTGTCTGTCTGCTGCTTCACGGTCGTCCTGACACCCGTCAGCGTCAACTTCGACTCAGCGTGTTGCAGCTGAGAGCTCAGCCTTCTCTGTCTGCCTGAGAGCTGTTGCCTCAGCTGACTGCAGTGTGCGTTTGGCAACGTTGCATTTCTGCTTGCATACTGGGCGTCATTCATAAGAAGAGCGGCGACGTTGCCAAGTTTCTTCTCCCCCTTCCCCTCTCCCCCTTCCCTCCTGTATTCCTCTCCCATCACCCATCCCCTCCCCTCATCCCCAGTCCTCTTCACGGCCCCCGCCAGGGGATCATTCCCCTTCCCCCCCGAGGGAGCAATCAGGGCCTCAGGGGTGGGGGCGGTGTGGGGGATGTTGTGGGGGCGGTGTAGGGGTGGTGTGGGGGTCGGTGTGGGAGCGTTGTAGGGGGCTGTGTGGGGGCGGTGTGTGGGCGGTGTGGGAGCGTTGTGGGGGCGTTGTGGGGGCGTTGTGGGGTGGTGTGGTGGGTCTGTGTGGGGGCGTTGTGGGGGCGTTGTGGGGCGGTGTGGTGGGTCTGTGTAATATTGGCAAGACTTCCATATAATTTAGTTGTGGTGTGTGTGTACTCACCTAATTCACCTAATTGTGGTTGCAGAGGTCGAGTCATAGCTCCTGACCCCGCCTCTTCACTTTTCGCTGCTAGGTCACTCTCTCTGCTTCATGAGCTTTATCATAATTCTTCTTAAAGCTATGTATAGATCCTGCCTCCACTACATCACTCTCCAGACTGTTCCACTTCCTGACAAATCTATTACTAAAAACATACTTCCTAACATCTCTGTGACTCATCTGAGTTCTTAACTTCCTCTTGTGTCTCCTTCTCGCTTTGTCCCATCTCTGGAACATCCTGTCTCTGTCCACCTTGTCAATTCCTCTCAGTATTTTATACGTCATTATCATATCCTCCCTACCCCTCCTGTCCTCCAGTGTCGTCAGGTTGATTTCTCATCTCTCCTCGTAGGACATGCCCTTAGCTCCGGGACTAGTCTCGTTGCAAACCTTTGCGCTTTCTGTAATTTCCTGACTTGCTTCGCTAGGTGTGGGTTCCAAACTGGTGCTGCATACTCTAACATGGGCCTTACGTACACGGTGTACAGGGTCAGGAACGATTCTTTACTGAGATGTCGGAATGCTGTTCTTAGGTTTGCTAGGCGCCCATATGCTGCAGCAGTTATTTGGTTGATGTGCGACTCAGGAGATGTGCTCGGTATTATGCTCACCCCAAAATCCTTTTCCTTGAGTGAGGTTTGTAGTCTTTGGTCACCATGACTGTACTCTGTCTGCGGTCTTCTTTGCCTTCTTTATCTTCACGACTTTGCACTTGTGGAGTTGAACTCCAGGAGCCAGTTTCTGGACCAGGCCTGCAGCCTGTCCAGATCCCTTTGTAGTCCTTCCTGGTCCTCCTCCGATTGAATTCTCCTCATTAACTTTACATCGTCTGTGAGTGTGTTAGTGTTAGTTACCATTTTGTCCTAGGCACATGTCGATTAGACACTAGGCCTGTTGTATGTATGTATGTGTGTATGTATATATGTGTGTGTGTATGTTAGGAAACACTTCGAAATGTTTCCGCCCCGCTGGGAATTGAACGTGTATGTATGTGTGTGTGCGAATCATTCTTGCCATACATCACAGAGGAAGCAGCAACACTGCCGTGCAAGTCAGTGACTCTGGACATGCACTCACTTCCCAGCGAGGTGCATGCTCGGCCACTCTGCAGGATGTATGAAGGACCCAGCTGCTGGTAATGCTCCTCACCAGAGTCTACGTAGCACTGAGTGAACCCTGCCCACACGTAAGTCATCCATGCCTCCCCAGGGGCCAACATGTCAACTTAGAGTCTCTGTTTACAGCGTTATAAAATGCAAAGGTATTTGGCTCTTCCAAGTGGACGACCTCACGGTGCCACTTCCAAGACCGAGTAAGAAGCAAGTGAAGTACCAGACACAGAATAAAGAAAAGAATAAAGATTTTATTTCTGTGCAAAGGTTACAATGTGTAATTGTGTAATTTACTAACACCAGAGTAAATATTTCAATGCTTAATTAACTAATTTTAGGAGATTTGACCGGAGGTCATTCTTAATTGGAAGAGACGTATCATTTTTTTTACAAGGTGTCTTAACCGACATGTTGCATTCAGATTTTCACGGTAAAAATCTACGCATGGAAACAAAGTCTGTCTTTGTTAAGTTTATCTTTGCCTCTGTGATCTTATACTCTTGTTTACTCAAGTTATATAGGCATAATATTTGGCCACATACCTGGAACAACTAAGCCATCTGGGTGTGTCCTTGTGATACCGTCTACATGATGGGTGTGTCCTTGTGATACCGTCTACATGATGGGTGTGATCTTGTGATACCGTCTACATGAAAGGTGTGATCTTTTGATACCGTCTACATGATGGGTGTGTCCTTGTGATACCGTCTACATGATGGGTGTGTCCTTGTGATACCGTCTACATGATGGGTGTGATCTTTTGATACCGTCTACATGATGGGTGTGTCCATGTGATACCGTCTACATGATGGGTGTGTCCTTGTGATACCGTCTACATGATGGGTGTTATCTTTTGATACCGTCTACATGATGGGTGTGTCCTTGTGATACCGTCTACATGATGGGTGTGTCCTTGTGATACCGTCTACATGATGGGTGTGTCCTTGTGATACTGTGTTATTGGGCGTGTTATTGCGCAACCCTCCACAGGATGGGCGTATTCTTGCCCTACCCTCCACAGGATGGCCGTGTTCTTGCGCTACCCTTAACAGGATGGGCGTGTTCTTGCCTTACCCTCCACAGGATGGGCGTGTTCTTGCGCTACCCTCCACAGGATGGGTGTGTTCTTGCGCTACCCTCCACAGGATGGGCGTGTTCTTGCCTTACCCTTCACAGGATGGGCGTGTTCTTGCGCTATCCTCCACAGGATGGGCGTGATCTTGCGCTACCCTCCACATGATGGGCGTGTTCTTGCCTTACCCTCCACAGGATGGGCGTGTTCTTTCCCTACCCTTCACAGGATGGACGTGTTATTGCGCTACCCTCCACAGGATGGGCGTGTTATTGCGCTACCCTCCACAAAATGGGCGTGTTATTGCGCTACCCTCCACAGGATGGGCGTGTTCTTGCGCTTCCCTCTACATAATGGGCGTGTTCTTGCCTTACCCTCCACAGGATGGGCGTGTTATTGCGCTACCCTCCACAGGATGGGCGTGTTATTGCCCTACCCTCCACAAAATGGGCGTGTTATTGCGCTACCCTCCACAGGATGGGCGTGTTCTTGCGCTTCCCTCTACATAATGGGCGTGTTATTGCGCTACCCTCCACAGGATGGGCGTGATCTTCCGCTACCCTCCACAGGATGGGCGTGTTATTGAGCAACCCTCCACAGGATGGGCGTGTTATTGAGCTACCCTCCACAGGATGGGCGTGTTATTGAGCTACCCTCCACAGGATGGGCGTGATCTTCCGCTACCCTCCACAGGATGGGCGTGTTATTGAGCTACCCTCCACAGGATGGGCGTGTTATTGAGCTACCCTCCACAGGATGGACATGGATGTGCAATAAGCTAGCCACCTCCATGCCAAAATCTAAATCTAATTTTCCACCCTCCATCAATTTCCGCCTCCTTCCTTCCCTCCCTCCCTCCCTCCCTGGAGGGCCACCCACAGGATGATAGGCTCCCTTCCGGTTCCACTTGAGGAGATAAGAGTTATCTCCCTATCTCCGCAGAAGGGAGGCTGGGAGAGATGCGGAGGCTAGCGGAGGGAGAGAGAGGCACAGACAACGGCAGAGAGACTAACAGACAGACAGACAGTGGCAGAGAGACTAACAGACAGGCGGACAACAGCATTACAAGACAGCATAAATAAACACTCGCTTTTGTTCCTCCTCTCTCGAGAAATTAATGTCCCATTTACCACCGATCACAATTTTGTGCTAACCCAATTTCACCATCCTCTTGCCGGTCGCCAATTTTGGTAACTTGCCGGTCGCCAATTTCGGTAACTTGCCGGTCGCCAATTTCGGTAACTTTCCCGGGTGTATGCGACGTAACGATTCCATTCGGATAATTTATTCGTAATTAAGAAACAGCTTTGTAATTAGTGAAAGTGAGGGAAGGTGAGGTGGGAGGGAGAGAAATGTAGAGGGAGAGAGGGAGAGAGAGAGAGAGAGAGAGAGAGAGAGAGAGAGAGAGAGAGAGAGAGAGAGAGAGAGAGAAAGAGGTCTGGTGGCTAGAGCTCTCGCTTCACACACGGAGGGCCCGGGTTCGATTCCCGGCGGGTGGAAACATTTCGACGTGTTTCCTTACACCTGTTGTCATGTTCACCTAGCAGAAAATAGGTACCTGGGTTGTTAGTCGACTGGTGTGGGTCGCATCCTGGGGGACAAGATTAAGGACCCCAATGGAAATAAGACAGACAGTCCTCGATGACGCACTGACTTTCTTGGATTATCCTGGGTGGCTAACCCTCCGGGGTTAAAAATCCGAAGAAATCTTATCTTATCTTATCTTATCTTAGAGAGAGAGGGAGAGAGAGACGGAAAGGGGACGAAGAAGGAATGGGGATAAGGTGTGCAGTTTGTTGTTCCATAATAACAGTAATAAAGGGAGGAAGGGAGGGTGAGGGAGGAAGGGAGGGTGAGGGAGGAAGGGAGGGTGAGGGAGGAAGGGAGGGTGAGGGAGGAAGGGAGGGTGAGGGAGGAAGGGAGGGTGAGGGAGGAGCGAGGTGGGTGTTCAGGGAGACTTCAACTGTTTCTTAAAAACCGACAGAAATTTTGAAGGAACAGACACAATCTGTCTAAGTCGAAGGAACAGACAGCTGCTGTCTGGATTGATGGAACAGACAACTGCTGTCTGGGTTGATGGAACAGACAGCTGCTGTCTGGGTTGATGGAACAGACAACTGCTGTCTGGATTGATGGAACAGACAACTGCTGTCTGGGTTGATGGAACAGACAGCTGCTGTCTGGGTTGATGGAACAGACAACTGCTGTCTGGGTTGATGGAACAGACAACTGCTGTCTGGGTTGATGGAACAGACAGCTGCTGTCTGGGTTGATGGAACAGACAGCTGCTGTCTGGGTTGATGGAACAGAATCAGTGTATAGGAAGAAGGAACAGACACAGAGTCTACGGAGAATCTGAAGGATGTCAACCTTTCAAAGAGTTTTATGATGTGCGACGTTAGAGCCACTAGTTTAGTGCTACTAGTTTAGTGCCACTAGTTTAGTGATGCTAGCGTGATGGGTGGCACTCACGGATGACTAGTGATGCCAGTACATGATGGATGGCACTCAAGGAATTAACATCCCTGGTAGACCCACATCACGTAGGTGGCACTGTGTGTGTGCGTGTGTGTTTGTGTGTATGTACGTATGTGTGAGTGTGTGTGTATGTAATGTATGTATGTATGTATGTATGTATGTATGTATGTATATATGTATGTATGTATGTATGCATGTATGTATGTATGTATGTATGTATGTATGTATGTGTATGTATGTTTGTGTGTATGTTTGTGTGCACGTATGTGTGAGTGTGTGTGTGTATGTATGTATGTATGTATGTATGTATGTATGTATGTATGTATGTATGTATGTATGTTGTGCATATGTGTTTGTGTGGTGCATGTGTTTGTGTACTCACCTAATTGTGGTTGCAGGTGTGTGTGATGTGTGTGGTACGTGTGTGTGTGTGGTGTGTATGGTGTGTGTGTGTGTGATGTGTGTGTTTGTGTGTAATGTGTGTGGTGTGTGTGTGTGTGTGTGTGTCTTGTGTGTGTTTGTGTGTGTGTGTGGTGTGTATGTGGATATGTGCACTTCCGCGGGAGAGTATGTACGTGCTTGGGACAGTGTGTACGTGTGTTCAGGAGTGGGATTGCAACTGAGTGGGACAATGGTGAGGCAAATATGTGCATCTCCTTATATTCCTCTCTTCCCCACTCCCCGTTCCTTCCTTCAGTCTTCTTCTGTACATTCTATCCTGGTCTGGATACATATGTATCCTGGTCTGTGTGTATGATATATGTATCCTGTTCTGTGTGTATGATATATGTATCCTGGTCTGTATGTTATATGTATCCTGGTCTGTATGTTATATGTATCCTGGTCTGTATGTTATATGTATCCTGGTCTGTATGTTATATGTATCCTGGTCTGTATGTTATATGTATCCTGGTCTGTATGTATGTTATCTGTATCCTTGTCTGGATGTATATGTATCATGGTCTAGATGTATGTTAGATGTATCCTGGTCTAGATGTATGTTATATGTTTCCTGGTCTGGATGCATGTTATATGTATCCTGGTCTGTATGCATGTTATATGTATCCTGGTTTATGTGTATGTTATATGTATCCTGGTCTGTATGTATGTTATCTGTATCTTTGTCTGGATGTATATGTATCATGGTCTAAATGTATGTTATATGTATCCTGGTCTAGATGTATGTTATATTTATCATGGTCTAGACGTATGTTATTTATATCCTTGTCTAGATGTATGTTATATGTATCCTGGTTTTGATGTATAGGTATCCTGGTCTGAATGTATGTTATCTTTATCCTTGTATCTATGTATGTTATATGTATCCTGGCCTGATATATGTTATATGTATCC
Source organism: Cherax destructor (assembly GCA_009830355.1). NCBI lineage: Eukaryota > Metazoa > Arthropoda > Malacostraca > Decapoda > Parastacidae > Cherax > Cherax destructor. The sequence goes on along the minus strand of WNWK01001433.1, from coordinate 262,962 downwards.
TGGCCTGATGTATGTTATATGTATCCTTGTTTGGAAGTATTTGTATCCTTGCCTGATGTATGTTATCTGTATCCTTGTCTGGATGTATATGTATCCTGGTCTAGATGTATGTTATATGTATCCTGGTCTGATGTATGTTATATGTATCTGGCCTGGATGCATATGTATCCTGGCCTGTATGTATGTTATCTTTATCCTTGTCTCTATGTATGTTATATGTATCCTGGCCTGGATGTATGTTATCTGTATCCTTGTCTGGAAGTATCTTTATCCTCGCCTGGATGTATGTTATCTGTATCCTTGTCTGGATGTATATGTATCCTGGCTAGATGTATATGTATCCTGGTTTGGATGAATGTTTTATGTATCCTGGCCTGGGTGTATGTTATATGTATCCTGGTCTGGATGTATGTCATATGTATCCTGGCCTGGATGTATGTTATATGTATCCTGGCCTGGATGTATATGTATCCTGGTGGCTGTATGTTATATGTATCCTTTTCTGGATGTATGTTATATGTATCCTGGTCTGGATGCATGTTATATGTATCCTGGTCTGTATGCATGTATATGTATCCTGGTTTATGTGTATGTTATATGTATCCTGGTCTGTATGTATGTTATCTGTACCCTTTGTCTGGATGTATATGTATTATGGTCTAAATGTATGTTATATGTATCCTGGTCTAGATGTATGTTATATTTATCATGGTTTTAGACGTATGTTATTTATATCCTTGTCTAGATGTATGTTATATGTATCCTGGTTTTGATGTATAGGTATCCTGGTCTGGATGTATGTTATCTTTATCCTTGTATCTATGTATGTTATATGTATCCTGGCTGATATATGTTATATGTATCCTGGCCTGGATGTATGTTATATGTATCCTTGTTTGAAGTATTTGTATCCTCGCCTGGATGTATGTTATCTGTATCCTTGTCTGGATGTATATGTATCCTGGTCTAGATGTATGTTATATGTATCCTGGTCTGATGTATGTTATATGTATCATGGCCTGGATGCATATGTATCCTGGCCTGTATGTATGTTATCTTTATCCTTGTCTCTATGTATGGGTTATATGTATCCTGGCCTGGATGTATGTTATATGTATCCTTGTCTGGAAGTATCTTTATCCTCGCCTGATGTATGTTATCTGTATCCTTGTCTGGATGTATATGTATCCTGGTCTAGATGTATATACGTATATCCTGGTTTGGATGAATGTTATAGTATCCTGGGTCCTGGTGTATGTTATATGTATCCCGGTCTGGATGTATGTATATGTATCCTGGCCTGGATGTATGTTATATGTATCCTGGAGTGATGTATATGTATCCTGGCCTGGCTGTATGTGATATGTATCCTTTTCTGGATGTATGTTATATGTATCCTGGCCTGGATGTATATTATATGTATCCTTTTCTGGATGTATGTTATATGTATCCTGGCCTGGATGTATGTTATATGTATCCTGGTCTGGATGTACGTTTTCTGTATCCTAGTCTGGCTATGTATTAACTGTATCCTGGTCTGGCTGTATTTCCCCTGACGCCATGGACAGGAAGGACACCCTGTACGTTAGCCCTCACGTCTGTATCTGTGTCTACATTACAAATGAAATTAAGACACATGCGCATGTATCTTATTTGCATCTTGTCGGTATTGTATACCATTCTTGTACTGCATTACAACTGTACAAGAAATCCTGCCATGTGTACACATGAAAAACAGCACAAGCCTGAGTACTGATGGTGTACACACGTACACTCTGGCCTCGTGATAAGGTCAATTGTCCTTTACTAATAATGGAAAATTATAACTTATGGCTTAAATAATAATAACTAACGGAATAATAATGACAACGTTATTATTGTTAGTAATAATGTTGAATGATATTAAACAAGAGTATTCCCTCACTTCAACAATGATATTTAATGAGAGATCATTCCCTCACTTCAACAATAATATTAAACAAAAGTATTCCCTCACTTCAACAATGATATTTAATGAGAGATCATTCCCTCATTTCAACAATAGCGGACACAATTCTAAGTAGAAATAAGATCAATAAATCTCCTTACGTTCACACACACCCTCAAAAAATAATAATAATAGTGATTGATTTGTTTTTCAGTAGGATCCATTTCCTTTCCCAGACTTCCTACAAGGAAGGTGACTCCTTTCCGCCAAGATCCCTTTGTCTTGGAAGCTGTAATTCCATTCTGCAATTGCACCTTCAACTCATTATTGTAGGATCCATTGCACCGTCGACCACGAACGCAATTAACAAAATAAAGGACTACTCTTTCATTCCCGCCGGAAGGTAAACGAGAAATTTAAGAACAGTGATGCGAGGGCCACGACTCTTCACCAGCTTCCGGTATACATAAGGGGGATTACCAACAGGCCTTTGGCTGTCTACAAGGCATTTCCTGATCAGCCGGGCTGTGGTGCATTACGTCAGACTGCTGGCGGCGTGTACCAACAGCCTGGTAGATCAGGCCAACAACCAGGAGGCCTGGTCTGGGACCGGACAGCAGTATTGCCAACTAGAGAGAACAAGTGACGTGAAGAGGTTATCAATGTGTAAATGATAGGTCCAATGCGGCTGGCAGTAACAGCCTGGTTGAACAGACCCTGATCGACCATGAGGCCTTGTCTCAGACCAAGCCGTGGGGGCGTTGACCCCCGAAACCCTCTCCAGGTAAACTCCAGGTAAGAAGGAGATCGGTCGTCGTGAGAGAGTGTAGCTCCCTGCTAGCAGTCACTGTGGCAGACATAGACAAATGAGTGGTTTAGGGAGATGTCTGAAACAGTGAAAATGGGGGCAATGCTTGTGCTACTGAAAAAGTCTCAAGACTCAGGTTGACAGTGAAGTCTCAAAGGTAGGCAGCACTTTGAAATCTTCCAACTCGGGTTGACTTTGCGGTTCCCAGTTCAGGCTGGACTCTGGAATCTCCAGTTCAGGCTAACACTCTCAAATCTAGTTCAGGTTGACATTACTAAAATCCCCCCCAGTATTGACACTAATGAAGTTTCCCAGTTCAGGCTGACACTACTGAAGTTTACAGATCAGGCTCCACTACTGAAGTTTCCAATCAGGCTGACACTACGAATCTCACAGTTCAGGCCACTACTGAATCTTGTTCGGCTCCTCTTTAGTCCACGTTGAGGCCGCCTGCAAGTCTTACAATTCAGGCCCCCTACTGAAGTCTCACGGAGGATCCTACTGAAGTCTCACAGTTAGGTTGACCTCTGAAGTTCAGTTGGTGACACTCTGAAGTCTGAAAGTTCATGCTCCCTACGAAGTCTCACAGTTCTGGCTGACACTATTGAAGTCTCACAGTTCAGGCTGACACTACTGAAGTCTCACAGTTCAGGCTGACACCTGAAGTCTCACAGTTCAGGCTGACACTACTAAAGTTTCACAGTTCACTGACACTCTGAAGTCTAAGTTCAGTCGACATTCTAAAGTCCAAGTTCAGGCTGACACTACTGAAGTCTACAGTTCAGGCTGAAACTACTGAAGTCTCACAGTTCAGGCTGACACTACTGAAGTCTCAAAGTTCAGGCTAACCTACTGAATCTCACAGTTCAGGCTGAACTACTGAAGTCTCACGTTCAATCTGACACTACTAAAGTCTCCAGTTCAGGCCACTCGAAGTTTCACAGTTCAGGCTGACACTCCCTGAAGTCTCACAGTTCAGGCGACATTACTAAAGTCTACAGTTCAGGTGACACTACTGAAGTCTCACAGTTCAAACTGACAATACTGAAGTCTCACAGTTCAGGCTGACACTACTGAAGTCTCAAGTTCATGTTCCACTACTGAAGTCTCACAGTTCAGGCTGACCTACTGAAGTCTCACAGTTCAGGCTGACACTACTAAGTCTCACAGTTCAGGCTGACACTACTGAAGTTTCCGTTAGGCTGACACTACTGAATCTTACAGTTAAGTCTGACATTACTAAAGTCTCACAGTTCAGGCTGACCACTGAAGTCTACAGTTCGGCTGACACTCTGAAGTCCCCAATTCAGGTGACACTACTGAAGTCTCACGTTCAGGCTGACACTACTGAATCTCACAGTTCAGGCTGACACTACTGAAGTCTACAGTTCAATCTGACACTACTGAAGTCTCACAGTTCAGGCGCACTACTGAGTTTCACAGTTCAGGCTGACACTACTAAAACTCAAGTTCAGGCTGACATTACTAAATCCGTTCAGGCTGACACTCAAGTCTCACAGTTCAAACTGAAATACTGAAGTCTCACAGTTCAGGCTGACACTACTAATCTCACAGTTCATGTTCACTACTGAAGTCTCACAGTTCAGGCTGACACTACTGAAGTCTCACAGTTCATGACACTACTGAAGTCTCACATTCAGGCTGACACTACTGAAGTTTACAGTTCAGGCTGACACTACTGAAAGTCTTACAGTTAAGTCAATTACTAAAGTCTCACAGTTCGGTACATTGAAGTCTCACAGTTCAGGCTGACACTACTAAATCTCACAATTCAGGCGGGCCTACTGAAGTCTACAGTTCATGACACTACTGAAGTCTCACAGTTCAGGCTGCACTACTGAAGTCTCACAGTTCGGTGACACTCTGAAGTCTCACAGTTCAGGCTGACACTACTGAAGTCTCACAGTTCAGGCTGACACTACTGAAGTCTCCAGTTCAGGCTGACATACTGAAGTCTCACAGTTCAGGCTGCCTACTGAAGTCTCCAGTTCAGGCGCACCTTCAAGACAACCATCTTGTGTGATGGAATATTAAAAACTTCTAAGTTTTTGGAGAACAATTATCAACACTGCAAGTTTAGGCAACCCCCCCTGTCTCTCCCCACAAACCCCACCTGTCTTTCCCCAAACCCCACTGTCTTTCCCACCCAACCCCACCTGTCTTTACCCAACCCCACTGCCTCTCCCACCAACCCCCCTGCCTCTCCACAACAACCTCCCTGCCTCCCCCACCCAACCCCCACACTGCCTCTCCCACCAACCCCCACTGCCTTTCCCACCCAACCCCACAGTCCTCCCACCAACCCCACTTCCCCTTTCCCCCACCAACCCCCCTGCCTTTCCCACACCACCCCCCTTGCCTTTCCCACCAACCCCACTGCCTCCCCAAAAAAACCCCTTCCTCTCCCTACCAACCCGCACTGCCTCCCCCAACAACCCCCCCTGCCTCTCCCACCCAACCCCCTGCCTCTTCCACCTGCCTCTCCCACCAACCCACACTGCCTCTTCCACACTGCCTCTCCCACCCAACCCCACTCCTCTCCCACCAACCCCACACTGCCTCTTCCCACCAACCCCCTGCCTCTTCCACCAACCCCACACTGCCTCTCCCAAACAACCCCAAACTGCCTCTCCCAAAAAAAACCCCCCCTGCCTCTCCCAAAACAACCCCACCTGTCTCCCCCAAAACAACCCCCCCTTCCTCCCCACAACAACCCCATACGCTCCCCCACCAACTCTCACTGCCTCTCCCCAACCCCAACACTGCCTCTCCCACCAACCCCACGCCCCACCCAACCCCATACTGTCCTCCAAAACCCCTCCCCCGATAATAATCCCTGGGCCCTAAAGTCCCCAAAACCTGAAAGCAAAAAAATACGATAAACGACCCATTCCTCCCCTTCCCCACCGTCCCCCCTCAAGTTCACCCCTACCCCACCGAACCCCTCCCCCCTCCCCCCCCTTTTACCCCTCCCCACCTGAACCCCTCCCCGCCTTCCCCCATCCCCACAGTCACCCTTTCCCGTTTTACCTCCCCCGCCTTCCCCCACCACCCCTTCCCCCTCCCCACCTCCACCAACCCGCCATTTCCGCCCCATCTTCACCCCTCCCCCTTCACCCCTCCCTTTTTCCCCCCTCCCCCACTTTCACCCCTCCACGCCTTCACCTCCTCCCTTCTTCCCCCTTCCCCACTTTCACCCCCCCCCCTTCACTCTTCCCTCTCATCTTTCACCCTCCCCGCCCCCCCTCCCAGTCTTCCCCCTCCCCACCCATCCCTCCCCAACTCCCCCCCTTCCCCGCCTTCTCCCTCCATTTCCCGCCTTCAGCATTTCCCACCCACCATCCAGGTCCGTCCCTATCCTCAACCACCCCAACCCTACCCATTCCCAGTACAATCCACCCTACCCCCCAAACACCCCCCCCAATAATCTTCCCCCCCCTACCTACCCCCACCCCCCCTTCCCTCACATCATAAAGCCACTGTACCGCTTCCCTCAAGCGACCGCTCTTGTTTTCGGTTACAAGCGAGGCTGTCTGCCCCTTCCTGGCCCAGCAGACGGTCCCCCCTCCACGAAGAGGGGCGGGTGCCGCCGGGGAGGGGCGGCATCCGCCCTCTTCGCCCAGGCTCACTTTTCCCTTCCCTTCCCGGGCGGAGGAAACCGTCCTTTTATCTTGTATTCTTCATAGCACCAAACACACACACACACTCACCACACACTCACACACACACACACACACACACACACACACACACTCCACACACTCCACACACACTCACACACACCACACACACACACACTCCACACACACACCCCTCACACACACACTCTCACACACACACTCACACACCTCACACACACACACTCCACACACACACTCACACACACACACCTCACACACACACACACACACACACCCACACACACACTCCATGTATCCCACTACTAGTGAGCCATGGGAAAGGATTGCAATAGATCTGCTAACTAATTTTCAATGTACAACGCAAGGCAATAAACATCTGTGTGTGATGGTCGATCATTTCACCAGATATTGTGAGTTAGTTCCTATTCCAGACAAGACTGCCGAGACAGTAGCTATAGTGTTTAAGGAACGTATAATCTGCAGACATACCACTCCTAAGTCCCTCATAACAGATAATGGAGGTGAATTTTGTAATGAGACCCTGAAAACTTGTGTAAACTTTACAAGATTACAAAATCAACCATTGTTCCGCACCATCCTGCCAGTAATGGGTTAGCAGAAAGAACGTATAAGAAAGTCCTTGACGTCTTGAGAGCTACCATCAATCCCAATAGTGTAACCTGGGATGAAGTTATACCTGAATGTCGTTATTCCCTACGTATACGAAAAGTGTTAATTAATCCTCAAGTATGATTTGTAGATACCAGTGTAGATCCTCCTCAATCAGAAGTTGAGTTACCTATTGTAACAGAGTTTGATCCACCCAGAGATGATAATTATACAGCCTATATCAATCTCACCCTAGCAGAGTTGGGGTTAAGTGTAAACTACCTGTATAGATAAATATGTAGTAAGCGTTTAACTGTGTGTTATAATATCTACTTAGTATCACTCAAATTTTTTTGTGTGTTCACGTTCTCTCGAGTTCTGAGAATTAACAGTATAGATTTGAGTGCACCAGATCTACCTTGTCTGTTAATCACTATCTTCTTGTAATTTATTTCCTCAGAATTCGTAGATCACATGAAGACAGTTCGATCGAACAAATTAAATTTTTTTGTTATCCCTTTTATCATGATTTTTCTAGAATGAGCTCATTTAATTAATTCCTAAGTATCAAGATGCATCATATAGTAATGTAGATTATTCCGTCACGATAATATCCATGTGAAGTATAATGTTCAACTGTTGTGTACTTTGACATTGTATAGAATCAGCTGAGAGTTGTTGCCTGTTGTCCTTAGTTTGTATAGTTGTATGTCGGACGCCATACGTAGCATGCCCGAGCTGTACGGTTGTACTTATAACGGCTGTTCACGTGATTTCCAACCTCTGCCCATGTGATCTGGCATCAGCCAATCATAGGCCTGCCTTTTGAATGTCTCAGTGCCGTGCGGCCCCTCGAGCAGTTCCCTTGGGGTAGGCATACGAGACGGACACAGGCATAGGCTCTCAGCTCCCATATATCCAACGCCTCATTAAACGCTACCAAAAACCAAGCTCATCGTCTGTTAATATTACCAAATCTATGAAAAGAACCCCACAACACACACACACACACACACACACACACTCACACACACACACACACACACACACACACACTCACACACACACACACTCACACACACACACACTCACACACACACACACACTACACACACACACACACACACACACACTCACACACACACACACTCACACACACACACACTCACACACACACACACTCACACACACACACACTCACACACACACACACACACACACACACACACTCACACACACACACACTCACACACACACACACTCACACACACACACACACACACACAAACTCACAAACACACACACACACACACACACACAAACTCACAAACACACACACACACACACACAAACTCACAAACACACACACACACACACTCACACACACACACACACACACACACACACACACACAAACTCACAAACACACACACACACACACACACACACACAAACTCACAAACACACACACACACACAAAGTGGACAGAGACAGAATGTTCCAGAGATGGGACACAGCAACAAGGGGACACAGTTGGAAGTTGAAGACTCAGATGAATCACAGGGATGTTAGGAAGTATTTCTTCAGTCACAGAGTGGTCGGGAAGTGGAATAGTTTAGGAAGCGATGTAGTGGAGGCAGGCTCCATACATAGGTTTAAGCAGAGGTATGATAAAGCTCATGGAGCAGGGAGAGTGACCCAGTAGCGGCCAGTGAAGAGGCGGGGCCAGGAGCTGTGACTCGACCCCTACAACCACAACTAGGTGAGTACAACTAGGTGAGTACACATGTCCCTGTTTGCAGATGATGTGAAGTTGATGAGAAGAATTCAGTCGCACGAGGACCAGGCAGAACTACAAAGGGATCTTGACAGGCTGCAAGCCTGGTCCAAAAACTTGCTCCTGGAGTTCAACCCCACCAAGTGCAAAGTCAGGAAGATTTGGAAAGGGCAAAAAAGACCGCAAACGGAGTACGGTCTAGGGGGCCAGAGACTACAAACCTCGCTTAAGGAAAAGGATCTTGGGGTGAGTATAATACCGAGCACATCTTTTGAGGCGCACAACAACCAAATAACTGCTGCAGCATATGGGCGCCTAGCAAACCTAAGAATAGCATTCCGACATCTCAATAAGGAATCGTTCAGGACCCTGTACACCGTGTACGTTAGGCCTATATTGGAGTATGCAGCACCAGTTTTGAACCCACGATTAGCCAAGCACATAAGGAAATTAGAGAAAGTGCAAAGGTTTGCAACAAGACTAGTCCCGGAGCTAAGGGGTATATCCTACGAGGAGAGGTTAAGGGAAATCGACCTGACGACACTGGAGGACAGGAGAGATAGGAGGTATATGATGACGACATTTAATATACTGAGAGGAATTGACAAGGTAGACAGAGACAGAATGTTCCAGAGATGGGACACAGCAACAAGGGGTCACAGTTGGAAGTTGAAGACTCAGATGAATCACAGGGATGTTAGGAAGTATTTCTTCAGTCACAGAGTTGTCAGGAAGTGGAACAATCTGGGATGTGATGTAGTGGAGACAGGATCCATACATAGCTTTAAGAAGAGGTATGATTAAGCTCATGGAGCAGGAAGAGTGACTTAGTAGTGACCAGTGAAGAGGCGGGGCCAGGAGCTGTGACTCGACTCCTGCAACCACAACTAGGTTAGTAAACACCGCTCACACACACACACACACAAAAACACACACACACACACACACACACACACACTCACACACAAAACACACACACACACACACACACACACACACACACACACACCACTCACACACACACACACTCACACACTCTCACACACACACACACACACACACACACACACACACACACACACACACACACACACACACATACACACATACACACACATGAAAACAAAGTAGAAAAGGTGAGAGGTCCCATGCAGAGGCACGACCAGGCCACCAAGAGATACAGGAAAAAATAAGGTAGACGATGGCCATGTACAAACGGGACCCAGAGACACAGAAGGAAAGGCAATGGGAGGAGGAGAGGGAGAAGTCAGTGTTTATTCATGGGCTTCAGGAGAGTGAGGGGAGGACACACAATGAAAGATGGTACGAAGAAAAACAGGAGATTGAAAACATCATCAGGGAAATAGGTGAGGACATGACTGATATAGAAAATTTTCACTTGAAGGGGAGAAATCGGCCGGTCAAACTGATTTTCAAGACAGAAATGGTGCAGAACAGGATCCTGCAAGAGAAATCACGGCTGATGAAATCATCAACAAACAAGAGGGTGTTCCTAGACCACGACAGAACAAGATCAGGACAACAGAAACTGAGGGAGAGGACACAGAAATGAAAGGGGCTAGGAAGAGAGACAAGGACAGAGTCGGCAAAGGACAACCAGAGCAACAAGCGCAAGCACACACACAGGAACACCCTCAGAACCCCACTGACAAATAAATATTACAGCCCCCACTCCACAATACGATGTTGAATCCAACAGCACACTGCCAGGTCCTCCACCCCCACAGATCCCCCAGAACATGGATTGGAGAGGAAACTGAAGGTATGGTACACTAACGCTGATGGAATAACAAATAAGTGGAAGGAGTAGCATGAAAGAATCAAAGAGGCATCACCGGACATCATAGCTCTCACAGAAACCAAGCTAACAGGAATGATAACAGATGCCATCTTTCCAACGAGATATAAGATCCTGAGGAAAGACAGAGGGAACAGAGGGAGTGGAGGAGTGGCACTACTCATCAAAACCAATGGGATTTTGAGGAGAAGCAAGAGACTACATAATATTAACACTTCAGTCTGGAGGTCCCAAGGTGGTAATTGCAGTGATGTATAACCCACCACAGAACAGCAGGAGGCCAAGGCAAGAGTATGATGAGAGTAATGGAGCGATGGTTGACACACTGGCTGAAGCAGCCAGAAGGGCTCATGCGAGCAGAGCAAAGCTGCTGATTATGAGTGACTTCAATGACAAGGAAATTGACTGTGAGAACCTGGAGCCCAGAAACGTGGAGGGCTAAGATGATGGAGGTGGTACTGGAAAACCCTCATGAACCAACATGTTATGGACACTACCAAAGAGAAAGGAGAGGATGAACCAGCAAGACTGGACCTAGTATTTGCCTTGGGTAGTGCAGATATTGAGGACATCACATATGAAAGACCCCTCAGGGCCAGTGACCACTTGGCTCTTAGTTTCAAATACATAGTAGAGTTATCGGTGAAGAGGGAACCAGGAAGGGCAGGACGAATGAACCCAAACTACAAGAGAAAGGACTACTCAAGCATGAAACATTTCCTGCATGGGGTTCAGTGGAATAGAGAATTGGCAGGTAAGTCAGTAAATGAGATGATGAAATATGTGACAACAATATGCAAGGAAGCTGAGGAGAGGTTTGTACCCAAGGGTAACAGAAATAACAAGAAAGCCAGGGTGAGCCCTTGGTTCACCCAAAGGAGTAGAGAGGCCAAAACCAAGTGTGCTAGAGAATGGAAGAAGTATAGAAGGCAAAGGACCCAGGAGAATAAGGAGAGCAGATGTAGAGCCAGAAATGAATATGCACAGGTAAAAAGGGAGGCCCAACGACAATACGAAAATGACATAGCAGCAAAAGCCAAATCTGACACAAAGCTGTTGTACAGCAATATCAGGAAGAAAAGAAAAATCAAGGACCAGGTAATAAGGCTGAGGAAGGAAGGAGGAAAGATCACAAGAAACGACCGCGATGTGAGGAGCTCAACATGAGATTCAAAGAAGTGTTCACTGAGGAGACAGAAGGGACTCCAGAAAGATGGAAAGCTGGGGTACACCATCAAGTGTTGGACACAATACATACAACCAAGGAAGAAGTGAAGAGGCTGCTAAGTGAGCAATATACGTCAAAGGCGATTGAGCCGGAAAACATCTCACCATGGGTCCAGAGAGAGCGAGCAGAGGAGCTGTGTGTACCACTAACAACAATCTTCAACACATCTATCAAAACAGGGCGACTACCTGAGGTATGGAAAACAGCCAGTCTCAATTTTTAAAAGAGGGGACAGACACGAAGCATTAAACTACAGACCAGTGTCACTGACATGTATAGTATGCAAAGTCATGGAGAAAATTATCAGAAGAAGAGTTTTGGAGCACCAAGAAAAGAATGAGCTTATCAACGACTACCAGCACAGTTTCAGGTATGGGAAATCTTGTGTCACAAACCTACTGGAGTTCTATGACACGGTGACAGCAGTAAGACAAGGGAAAAAGGGGTGGGTAGATTGTGTTTTCTTGGATTGTAAGGAGGCGTTTGACAAGATATTAGTGCAAAACCTGGAGGACCAGGCAGGGATAACAGGGAAGGCACTGGAATGGTTCAGGGAATATCTGTCGGGAAGATATCAGCGAGTCATGGTACGTGGCGAGGAGTCAGAGTGGGCGCGGGTGACGAGCGGGGTTCAACAGGGGTCAGTCCTAGGACCGGTGCTGTTTCTGGTATGTGAACGACATGACGGAAGGAATAGACTCAGAAGTGTCCCTGTTTGTAGATGATGTGAAGTTGATGAGAAGAATTCAATCAGACGAGGAGCAGACAGAACTACGAAGGAATCTGGACAGGCTGAAGACTTGGTTCAGAAACTGACTCCAGGAGTTCAACCCCAAAAAGTGCAAAGTCATGAATATTGGGGAAGGGCAAAGAAGACTGCTGACGGAGTACAGTCTAGATGGGCCAGAAACTACAAACCTCCCTCAAGGAAACGGATCTTGTGGTGAGTATAACACCGGGCACATCTCCTGAGGTGCACTTCGACCAAATAACTGCTGCAGCATACGGGCGCCTAGCAAACCTAAGAACAGCATTTCGGCATCTTAATAAGGACTCGTTCAGGACCCTGTACACTGTGTACGTCAGGCCCATATAGGAGTATGCAGCACCAGTTTGGAACCTATACCTAGCC